>JAOPUH010084716.1:0-12922 GCA_027123175.1 Urophycis cirrata | reverse complement strand
GTGTGTTGGGCCTGATGCTCCCTGGTACCAGAGAAGCGGTGGACTACTTCTTCTAAATTTGCAGTCACTCTATAGTCAACATCTTGTGTCTACTTTGTCTCTTATTACACATGATGCTAATTTTATCATTTAGTAGGGTAAGTGTATTACATATAGCTCAATACAAACGTGGCCGTGAGTGGCTGTGCTGGCTACATTCAGCCTTTCACTGAGGCAATGTATCTAGCATTGCTTGTCAAGCGGTTAAGCGTTGTCAGGCAACTACACATAAAATTCTAAGCATATTGTGTGTGTGTGTGTGTGTGTGTGTGTGTGTGTGTGTGTGCGCGCGCGCGCGCCTGTGTGTGTGCGCGCGCGCCTGTGCGTGCGGAGACCGCACACGTAGCCAGGTATTGTGCCGAGATATTTTCCTCCTATGGGCCCCCATACCACGCTGCCTACGAAATCTTAAAATATAAATACAACTTTTGAACAATGTAAACAAATTATTATATATTAACATGAATAATCAAACATTCAAACAATTGTGACGATTGATTTGGTACATTATTTATTTTATACAAATAATGGTACCTTCACACGTGAAGGCAAATCCATCCTGGCCAGAGCCATATTCCATCTATCTGATCCAGGCAACCCAAGCCACCGGATGTTGTCGTTACACAAATCTCTAGGGCTTGTACTGGGCTGCCTGGAACCAAACGGGCGGTGAAGGATACGTGAGTTGCACTCGAAGGAGAGTCTACTTCCCGGCAAGAAATTGTAATAGCCATGGCGGCAGGCCTTTCCGGTGCAATCGCGTGTGTTATATTTGTAATCCTGATCCCGATCGTGTCTGGTGGGTCGGAGATTGAATTGATAATCTTTGATATGTATTTGTTTCTCGAGCGTTCGTTGGCTCAAGCGCGTTAGCTTTCGTTTCAGCGAACTTCCCCGTGTGTGTCGCGTGTTACGTAGCTACTAGTGGTTTTAAACGGGCACTATTTATCTGGCATCTTTTTTTTGTCCCAAGAACCAATTCGCTAAGGCCAACATGTTGGTGGATTGAATCAAAAATATTGTAGGATGATCACCATGTAACGAATTCACAATCCATCTGCCGAGGTGGAGTAGGCCTATTCGTTATACTTTTCTGATTTGTTTGTTGAACGGGAAGGTTTTGTCTGGGAATCTATATGGAGACAGTTGGTAATATTTAATTTACCCCATTAATTGATGCATATGTGTTCGCTAGTCAGCATAGCCATGTTTCACTCTGATGCGTAGGACTATATGGTTATGATTTCCGGTTTCCTCCCGCAGCTCTATCACTTATCTGTGTCTGTCCTCATTCCAGCCGGTGACAATTGCAAAGCCTACCGCGACCTCTCAGGTACCTACTTCTCGTCACAGACCTGCACTTGGTATTGTTGTGGATCCTGCAACGAGAGACATTGTTGCAGAAATTCCTTTTCGCGTTTGACAGAAGATGAGCAGGAGGATTGCTATGAAAAAAGGTATTTTACTCTATTAATGTATTCATTTTAAGATAATCTAGCAATAGAAAAAGCTATGAAACAGTACATTTCTCCTTCTGAATTGCAATTACATGATTGTGGTGACCAATTTGTGATATTGTATTGATGTATCTATTGCCACTACTTTTGAGTCATTCATTTTACGAGCCATCAAATATTCTGCTGTGTGTTTTTTTTTTTTAGTATGGACTCCTCCGACTCATCATTCGTCATTGGCTCCTCAGTAGCTAGTGTATTCATACTCATTGTGATCTTCATCTCCTGCTGTGTCTGTCCCTGCTGCTGCATCTACAAGATGTGTCGCAAGCCACAACGTAAGAAACCCGTTACCTCGTGTAGAAGTACATTGCTTAATGGAAGATGTGTCCAGATCCATGGCCATGGGTGGGAGTTTTATGATTGTTGGCCATCTTAGCCTTGACCTGATTCTGGCTTATCATAAATTGGATTGAAAGCCAAAATGGGTCCTGCATTCGTGCCTCCGTTGTAAACCAAGTCAATTGGCTACACTTTTTGGGCAACACAAAAGCTAAATCACCTGCCAACATACGAAAGTTTAACATTGTATAGCAGTAAAACCTTCCGTATACTAATTCTGCCTAGGATTCAAGCCTTTATGCTAGTTTAGCCATACCGTGGACATAAGTTTTAGATTTGAAAAAAAAAAAAATCTACACACTGCAATCAAAGGTGTTTTGTCTCTTTGCATAGCAAACATATACCCATATTTACCCCTTTCCTTGACTATTGATTGGCCTTTTGGTGAGAGACTCTCGTGACCCAAACTCTTAAGTACAGTTTTTTTCAATTGCAGCGTGAATGTATCGCTAGTCCCACTGTACTACAAAGCAGGAGTAAGGAGTGGAGTAGGCTACAGTGTTGCCTGGGAATGCACACAAGAATCCTTGACTCCTCCCTTTGTGACTCATTGTCTCTGGTACAATCACAAGGGGGGAAGGGATAGTCTGTCACTGACGGAAAATTATCACTTTCAGAGTCCACTAGTCTAGAAGGGGGGAATAGAAACGGGTGGTCATGGTAGATTGAGTCTGTCCTTCCCACACAATAACATATATGCAGAAACATTCTTCACCAAACAATCTGGCTTTTAAAATATATTGGAACTTGTTGATCTTTTTTTTTTTTTTTTTCAATTAACCTTTTATTTTTATAGTCCCCATACAGTCTTAAACGGCTTCACAGGCCACATTATGACATTTAGATTTGCTTTCAACTGAAGATGTCAAGCCTATTTGCATGGAGGGGGGGGCATGTAAAAGCATGCCCTTGTTTTTTTTTGTTTTTTTATATATGTGCCTTGTTTAAGACTAAATCACAACAGATTCTATAAGTTGCCATGTAATCTCTTTGTGCATATATAGCAATACTGTTGCTCATACAATGTTAGTCATATCTAACGTGATGTTTCGTTCGGTCTCGTTTTTCGTACGCAGACATTTCCTGTGGGATGTGTAAGCATGCCTTTGATGTTATCTATCAGGCATGCAAACTTTCACCTTTTGGTGAAATCGAAAATAGGTCATTCATGTGGATCGATTAATGTCTAATCCTGATTGGCTGGTAAAATAAATACACTGTCGGCTCAAATCGATAGCGTGTTGCCGATACCGTGGTTTGCGGCTATGTATGGCTTCAAGTCAGTAACAGATAGCACAGATGCTAACGCTGTAATGATACGGTGTGGTCTGTATTACATGGGCATTATGTACTCATTGTCATTTTCTTGACAGGATAACTCGCTAATTAATGTGCTAACTTCATCTGTTGAGCCATATTTTGGAGTTCATCGATCCCTTTCCCCTTGTTTTCTGACTAGATGGTTATACCTAGAAATCTGCTCAGTGTCCGCCTCCATTGGTTCTTACCACACCAACATCGGGGAGTTCACATAGTTTCCCAATAGCAAAGAATGTACACATATTGAGTTTCCCGTTTTAAGATGATTGTTTTCTATTTGATTGGATTTATGAGTCAGCTGTGTACCTCAAGCCTAGCAAAAATAACAAGCCTGCATAACCGGATGTTGTTTTAGGGAAGCATTGTAGCCTATTGTGGGACAGAGGGGAGAATAAAATGTCAGGCTATTAAATACAAATAAATAATAAAATGAATACCATGATGGAGGACCCCACTCCCATCTAATGTTGGCAGGAAATCCCAAGGTTACAATAGCTTTACAAGACTGTAAAAGACTTCTATAGAAAAATAATAGTGGATATAATATTTCATTGCGATCTGGACCTATACATTTACCTATACCAACATTTAGAATACATGATTATATCCACCCATCCTTCTGAAAGTATTCCTCAACCTCTTGGGCAATAATTGCCTTTTCTTCAATAGTGGAGCGTTCCTCTGACTTCGCCTCCATTTTCTCCTCGACAGCGGTCATAGCCACCACCACCACACACACCACGGTGGTCACTCACACACCACAGCATTACCCCCAGCAGCCAAGGGCCTCCCCTGGGGTTCACGTACAGTCCTACCAGGGGGGTCCGTACCCGGGCTACCAGCCCGTCCAGCCCGGTTACAGTGCACAGCCCATGCCTCAGGCCTACGGGGCACAGCCCGCTCAGCCCGCTCAGCCCATGCCCCCAGCAGCGGCCTACCCGGGGTATACACCAGGACCCCCGCCACCCTACCAGGAAGCCAGTAAGTATTGGTCATCAGCTTTTGTTTTTAATGTTACAAAGGCAGCCACTTTCGGTGACACTACTTTTCTACTTTTAATAGTTAAATAATCCCCTGTTTATTTATGCTTCATCTCATTTACTTCCATTGAGCCCCTGCTTAGAGTGTGGGATGTCACCCCACTCTTGCCCCAGCTGGCTTTAACAAAATCCAAACATTTCAGACATCGTGAAGCTTGACGTCAATATTACACATAGAAGCACAATGTAAAGCATAGTTTCACCGCCGTTCAAATAATTCAGCAATTGGAATTCTTTGGAATTTTGAGCATTGGGCATTTGTGTAACAAACCCTGTTCATATTAAAATTGTTGATACTACTGTCTTAAACAATTTTTTAACTTGCAAATAATCTCACATACTTGAAGGGACAGACGCTTGTGGGATATCCATGTGTTTGTCTACTTCTACTGAGAATGTCTAGAGAATGTCAATGTTTAGTAATCAGAGTTATAGTTTTTGAGAACGAGGCTATGATTTCAGGCTAGGTTCTTCATACATTGCTTGTTGACTGCTGCCAGTAGAATCACACAATGAGGTAGACTATTTTTCTAAATGCCAATACTACTTAAAAACAATAATTTCCACATCATGCTCTCTACATGATGTCATATGAAAGCTGAGAGCCCACAGATGAATAGTCCACCTTATTATTCTGTGACTTTAACTCGACAAATTTGATGTGAACAAATGTCCAACTATAAATGTATAAACTTACCTTTGTTATTTTCATTCTAATTACATTCTAATAATATTCTAATACCAATGATACTATGTTTACCTGACGCTGTATCATATGATACTACTTCTACTTATTATACTAATACTACTACTACTACTGCTAGTTATCATTCTGGTACATCATGCTTGTAGTCCTAGTTTCAAAATATCAAAAAATATTTCAAAATATCACTGAGCTAGGTTAGCTGTAGCTCTTGTTTTACTCCAATTTATTAACATGATTTGTTTGTTTATACATTTATATTATACATTTACTCCATTGATTTAAAATGTTGAACTGTTCAAAGTCCACGATACCCTTAAATGTTACAGCCAGCATTCATACTGCAATTTCTTCAGAAAACTGTGGTGAGTCGCATTTAAAAAAAACAACAAAAAAAACAAAACTATAAGCCATGTCGAGAACCCGTCTACGCAATTTCCTTTCTGCGGAACAACCACAACTTCTTTCCTTTTTCGCCCTGTTTTCCCCAGTGGGCCCCGGCTACGGTCCGTCTCCGATGGCCTACAGCCAGGCCGCGTTCTCCCCCGGACAGCCAGCCTATCCTCTCCAGCCTCCCGACCAGCCTTACGCCCAGGCCAACGCGCCGCCGGCGGAGCACGGCCAGCCCGCCTTCAACCCGGCTTACGCTCATCCGCCGCCCAAGACCGGATACTAAGCCAGCACACCCTGAGCCGTAACACGCCACCTTGTCATAGTATTCTTCTACTTGGTTTGTTTGTTGTTGTTGTGTGCTGATGGGTTGAGACGCTGGGCTTTTGATGGCACTTTGTCGATCTGTGTGCATTGTAAGCTTTCAGGTGTTGTTAGCTTGTTTGTGGAGAATGTATTGATAAATCCCTGAACCATGTCTTTGTTTATATGCATGTTTAACATCACAGTGGATTCAGATACAGGTTGAGGAGCGAGTGGGGGATAGTGATGGATATTTACAGGTTGGCCCTAGAAGAAAAGAGCCCAGTACCCTTTGACATTATCAAAACAGGTGTACATCCTTTGTTTTCCATGGACTGCTGTGCTTGAAGGGGTCTATAGGTTGTACCTCAGGGTTGGTACCGCTGTGGGAATGTCTGTGTGCTCAGGAAATGCATCCTTTTCATGGTTATGAACAGGCCTTCTCGCAGGATCAGATTTTTTTTAATCAGGTGTAATATCAGTCATCCCTCCCCGCAACATTACAGTGATTGATATTCCACCCTCCTGCAATGTAAAGTAATGACTTTTGGTTAGCGATGCGGAAATATCCCCATAGTGAATGGAATACAGCAGCACTCATTTTTATGAAATGCTAGCTGGAGCCAGACTCTTCAGATGCTCTGGGATTCAATGGCATTGCCCAAAAAGGTAGTTATTCAACTATCTTCCTTTTCATATTTTAACTTGTTACATATGAGATGTACATTCATATGTCCATGAAAGCCCGCTGTGCGACTAAATGCACCTATAGCCTCATGGTGGGTGTTACGATACCTTTTTTTAACTTCCTCAACTTTTTTAAATGCAAGAAGAAAAAAATGGCTTGCTAAATGTGTATGCCCACATCCCTTTCCGTTCAGTGTTGTGACTATAAATCACGTTGCCATCTGGTCAGGATGGTTTCGTTTTGTGCTACCATTTTGAGTATATCCACCTGTCTCTGTGGTTAACAAACGAATACTGAATGTCACCAGTTTTGAAGGAAATTATATTTTTATGTTGCAAAACTAGCTTCAATACCAAATACAATATGCAGTTATGTTTTATGTTTTTATTTAGAACATATTTAAGGTATGTAGACCAACATGTCACTGGTGCCTTTTTAAATCGTCTATTATCAACCAATCCATGCTTGCTTACGCAACCTCAGTTTGTATTTCTACATTCAATTTTGGTGTTTGAATACCCTTTACAAATGTTGATCTTGATTTTTGCCATTTTGTGTTCAGAAAGAACCAAGTGTCTTATCAGGCCTTCTTTTCAGCATGACCTCATATTATGTTTTTGGTGGCACGCATAGTTTCATAATTCAGTGTTGCAGATTAAATTCATGCCTGTCCTTTCTTTGAATTACAGTTCCCTGTGTGTGTATCATTTGTTGATCCTCCTGTACGTGCAGTACTCTATGCCTTGACCAGCAATGCCTTACTCTAAGAGTGGGCCTCTCAGAGTAGTGGATTGAGTCAACAGTAGTCCAACAACTGTCCCTAAATATCCATGTTGCCTGCCTGCTGTTCTCTCATGCAACAACACTTAGAAAACCAAGCAATAGTTACCGGCCTTTTCACAATTGGTTTGCCTTTCCTCAAGTGACCTATTCTGATGCCCAATATCTCAACCACCACACGCCTCATTTCCTCTGCAACTTGCACTTTTTTCTTTTGGGTGGGTGGTGCCATGTACTCACATTTCTTCACACATGCCCAAATGTACAGTCTGACATTAATAAAGTAAATCATATCTTATTACAAGTATCCTATTTACGAGTAGCAAGAATGTTAATCTCAGATTTTTTATATTTGCGGAGCGTTGTGAAATGCAAATGTGTGAGATGCTTTCCCCTTTTTTAGTTTCGTGTTTTGACTTTCTGACGCTGTTCTGGAGTTTCATAGGGGTGTGATGGATACACATGTCATGTCTGCCTTTTGGTTCAATTTCACTTCTGTTAATAAGCCAGCATGTGGCCTGTAAAAAAATCATTTGCATATGGATTGTAGCCATCTTCATTCTTTTATCGAGAACCACAAAGGGGGCTTTTAGTCCCGTCATTCAACTTACATTACTATAGTATTTTAGAGGTTTACTGTTTCAACATGTGTTCAAATGTTTTACTCAAATAAGACATTTTCATTTGCAAAGAAATAAATACATACTTTTTCCAACAGTTTTTTTGATTGTCTTGTCATGGCATGTGTGTGTATCAATGGAATGCTGTGAGATCACCAGTCCACAAGTCAGAGGGAAGGCATGTTCAACCACATTCTGCCTCAGGGCATTACCCCCTTTTAAAGGAAATCAACAGCAACATTGTCGTCAAGTGTCTGCGTTTCATATTTTTCTTTGCTTACTCCCAACTTCTGGTGGGTGATGTTTTTCTTACATCAAGTATGACTTTGGGGGTGTATGTCTATATGTGACAATACAGACAACTTGTCTTTACTCTTGTCAGCTTATCCCATGGACTACATTATGTTGGCCAGTGTGCTCCCCATCCTCTGTAGGCTTGAACTCCCGATTTCTACATCAGAAATGTCACAAAACTTGCCACGTTCATAATGCACTTTATTGCAATAGTTTATTTTTGAACAGGGCAGACAAGGTGCAAAGTTTTGGAGAAGTACATTTACGACATAACTAATACTGTCACTCTGTCTAGCTGTAATTAAAACCATCATGGTGGTGCCCGCTGTAAACCAGCTGCCACCTACATCCCATGGTACTAACCAGTACCAGGCGTTCCTCAAGGTTATGGGATGCTGCCTATGCCCAGTGCACCAGCCCAAGCCTATATGGATGATGATGAGCTTTTAAACAGCCACGTTTCACAATTTCCTGTAAAGCCACATGACCAGGGTATTTCAGCAAGCCACCTTGGAGTCCTGCTGTTGGGTATTAACAAAATATTTCAAAAAAGTATTTAAAACTTCAAATTAGGCTTCATCAAAGCAGCAACACACCCATTTAAACCAGACAGGTCACAAAATTAAAAACAAGGCAAGAATTAAAGAAATGTTTTTAGGTATATAGTTTGCCTCTGTATTATGAATTGAGTCCATACAAAGAACTGATAAACTAAATTAAAACATAATTATTTTTGTAGAGTTGTATCTTGCAATAATAATGTGTGTTTGTTCCAAAAAGCACACCGTTTGGGAACCAATGGTCTAGAATCTAGATCATTGGTTCCCAAACGATGTGCCGTGAGGCAAGTCCAGGTGTACCATGGGATTTTGTGGAAATTAGTTTTGATATTCCACAAAATATTCCTATAAGTCAATGTTAACCAATTATAATTATTAATGAGTAAGTGTCACCAAAGGCGTAAGTTTGGCCTCAGCTTTGGTAGGGACACTTCAAAGACAACCCTATGCGCCCCCCCCCAAAGAAGCCTCTGATGCCTTCATGTTCCGATAACGTGAACTTCAGATGACGGCTTCAGCCAATCAAATGACATCTTTTCTGGTACACTGATAATTGCGCTGAGGTGGGCACGTCGGCAAAAATATATGCATATTAATTAATGAGTTTGCAAAAAAACAAATCAATGTAAAAATCCTTTCTGTTACACATATATTTTACATTAATGAAATAATTGTTATATTATTAAGAGAGAAAGTGGGAGGTGACATGGAGCATGGACCCTGCCCGTAAGTAGGCTACGGTGTGCTAAAATAAACTCCTCCCGTTGAAGTGTGGTTAAGAATGTTGGAGGTATGTGTTAGGACAGCTCCACCCTGGACACAGCCTTTTACAAAGTATATGCCTGTCCTGTCCTACATAAAGGTAACAACTGTGATCAGTTGTATGTGGTAGAAACAAAAACAGAATTTTCTTCTGTAATTGTGTAATTAAATTAAATGTCTGTGTGTTACAAACCCATTAGGGTTGGGTACTATGCGTGCATGACAAAACATGTTTGAAATAGAAAATCTAGCCTGTATATATTTTGCAACTCCTAAAATTGCACATCGTACAGCAACAGGTTGTCTGCACTACATAAGAGCACCAGAGGGCAGCATTTGAATGTTGTGTATTCTGATGCTGGCATGTAGAGCCAGATTATATCTGGCTCTACATGTAAGCAGCTGCTAGACTTTGACTTGACACTTTTTTTTTTTTTACAGAATTTGCGTATTGATATTAAAGTATTCTGAATTAATTATATATATATATATATTCACAGTGAAACTGTGGCAACCTATTGTACTCATAAGGACTCTTCTAATAATTCTTGATTGCTAAGCCTATAGCTCAGCCCCAGATTGCTTTGGTTTTGTCGACAACGTATGCTTTCCCAGTAAGCAGGTCCCCAAAGAGTTTGGTATAGCTTCACCCATAGGGGTCAGCCCTGCCGCCTTGATCAATATAATTCTCAGAAACTTGGTACAAAGGCCTTAGTTCATATCGGGGTTACGGTCGCTGAGGTCGGCGATGCGTGCTGTGAATACATTTTGAGGCTGCAAACACCTTGAATTGTATTCTAATTTGTCAACAACATATGTCATCCCGGTAAGCAGGTCTCCAAAACGTTTGGTACCACTTTGGTAGCACACGATATAGGAGACGTGATAATTCACAGTTCAAGTTGAATGCTCAGTTCCGCCCCGATGGCCGATAATGTCTGAAACTGGTATATGGTTTCTATATATAGAAACTTGTTTGTCCTTGTGACACTTGAATCCACACAAGTTCAGATGTGGCTGTACCGGGGCAAGCAGGCCTCATAATGATGTTGCTAGGAAGGCCGGTTCCACTTCCTCCTGGAGAGGATGGTGATATATATATAAAGACATGCAGGCCATCATGGAATGCACTTACCTTGACTCCAAAACACCAACTGCTCCCTCTTCCCTATGTGCCTGAACACCAAGTTCAGGATTGGCCAACTGTGTTTCGCTGTGTGAAAAGATGGTCGTTCATAAATGTGCAACATAATGAAAGCCGGGTGTAGAAAATTGTATAGATCTAGATGGAAACTTACAGGTCAGAGTCCCCTGTGACGCTTGACACCAGGGGTCGGTGCGGTCTGGGGCGCTCCTTGCTCGGCGTCGATCCTGTTTGCCAATGCTTGTAACTAAAAAAAATGGCAAAGCAATCTTTTTACAAACATGTTTACACACGGGGAACTACCCTAAAGGTATGTAAGGCAGTGTGTATCTGCTGCGCAACTGACTGGCACTGTAACCCATATTGTTTGATTAATTGGTTAATTGTAATGCTTTTTGATCAATCGAATATACCGTAGGGTTGATGCTGTTTGGCCTGTGACGCCATTTTATTTTCAATGTACAACGTTAAATGTACTTACAAGTAAGTCACGTTATTTTTAGAGAAAAAAGAGCCTAAGATTTCTAATCAAATATTACACTTGAGATGGTTTTTATAAACTGTACAAAATGCTTAACTGTTAATCACTTAAATACTGTGTTATTTGTGTAACTAACGATTTAGTTTAAAAAAAAAATATAAAATACCGAATGGGATATGGCAATGAGATGATTGTCAATCCAGCAGCAGAAATGTTCCAGGTATTTGGGTTGAGGCTTTGGGCGAGGGTGACACATTAAGACACGCTGACTGGGTCATCATTAACCACTGGAAGGAGAAACTGGAATAAGTTCCACCTTAAGAGCAGAGCTAAGGTGGTGCTGTCGTGCTCAGACTGAAAAATATTATAACGTTTTCAATCCGTCACAGAAACACACTGACTTTTGGAGTTCGTACAAACATTGGTAATTTGATAATGCCAATAAATTATATTGTGAAATAAACAGCTTTTTTATTTATTTATTTATTTATGTCACTGATAGTTATACTATGTATTAAAAAATAACCCTTAAAATTATTGCTTTATTTGATGGCCTTGCTGCCCTGGCATTTGGCCTTTGTGCCCTCAAAAAATTGACGAATGATGAAATTCACGGTTACATGTACGATATGGGTAAAGCTAGAATGGATGTTCACGTCTGGTTCACGTCTCCTAAAATGTTAGTTCTGCTCCCGACGAATGTGCTAATTAGCAGCTCTCGTGCAGAGTACTGCATTATAAGGTCAGCCACATGATGTAGGCATCACATGATGTAGGCAACACTCAAAATCTGAGGCATACGAAGGGCGATCGAGTGATCTAAATACACAACAAGAACCTGGATTCAGGGATTTAGCCTGTATCTGGGGGACGAGACAGACTAACAGCAAAACAACCATGGAAACAAACATGTGTGGTAGCGAGTAGATGCCACACCCCGCTAGCTAGCTAGCTATCAAGAAAGCAAGCTAGAAACATGCGCGGCGTTATGGGTGGGCCTAACGGGCCTGGGCCCACCCACTTGTACAACTGGCCCATCCTAAATGACAGGATGATTATTGAATTATTTTTCATAATTAATATTAACATCTAAATTCATAATGAGACTAAAAAACATCCCCTGTATATATAAAAAAAAGAAAGATAATATAACATGTGTGAAGTCTGCGCCAGTATTGTTTGTCACAGTAACCATGTGGTTGTCACAGTAACCATGCCTCTACTTCACTTCCTGTTTACACTAAACGTCTGTTGTGTGATTCCTGTATGTCGTCTCTCATTACTGGAACTGGATAAGTCACAGCAAGCCTTTTTACGTCCTCTCTGTACAGTTTATGTTTGCCACTTTATGGAAATGGTTGAGCGAGCTCATCCATTGTTAGCGTACAGATAAGTACAGCATGGCTCGACAGACATTGGTCTCTAATTATGTCAAGAGACTTAGAACGGAGTCACCAGATGCGGCCGGACCGGCAATATCACATTTCTCAGCACCTGCACCAGCTAGGCAAGCTAGTGTGGGCTCAGTGCGGGAAGAGGGTCCTGTTTATGTAGTGTTTTAAACCTAATGTTAACAGAATGTTGAGATGTTTCATTGGGCTTCTTTATTAAAAAAAATATATATATATGCGAGTTAAAAAGAAGTGGTCAACGCATTTCTGATTTGATATGGCTTTTTGTGCATTTGGTTTAACACATGTATGGTGTGATGGGAACCACCTTCAGCTCAACACCGGGAAAACCAAGCTGGTGGTGGACTTCCGGCGCAGGAAGAGCCTCCCCATTACCGGTTTCCATAAATGGGGAGGAGGTGATGGAGGAGGAGATAGTGGATACCTGTAAGTTCCTTGGGGTGCACCTGAACTATAAACTGGACTGGTCGGACAACACTGAGGCCCTCTACAGGAAGGGACAGAGTAGGCTGTTCTTCCTGAGGAGGCTC
>JAOPUH010083623.1:0-12941 GCA_027123175.1 Urophycis cirrata | reverse complement strand
GGGGGGGGGGGCATGCTCCCGGACCCCCCTAGAGGACTGTGAGCCCACCACCATAGTCTACAAAAATCCTGTGGGAAACACTGCCTACAACTGACAATTTTCTATTTTTGGCACTCAACAATACATCAAAATGAGAATGATAGTAAGTTGGTGAATCCTACTATACGAATGGTCGCCTGTCACTGTTTGTTCTTCCAGCTAAGGCTGTGGTGTAATCATGATGTACACTGAAAACGGGTCTCGTGGGAGTGTTCCACAGATACATAGGTAGGCCTATCTATCCATCATAGAACCATAATGGGTCTGTGATGTATAGGTGTCGCTAATGAAGGGCCCGGTCTGTTTAACTGCCGTTAACGAATTTTATTCGCTGCACTTACCAAGGCCGGGTTATTGCACAGCCACAGAACTCACCTGACACTATGACTTGGAGTGTTTTCGAGGGCACCGATTGGTAGGATTGTTTGGAGATATTGAGGGCGTAGACGCAGGTGTAATCGCCCTGGTCTTGTGCGGTCACCTCGGGGAAATCAAAGTAAGCCACTTGAATGATGGAGTGGCTTAATGCTGCCTGGGGCTTTATGGTACTGGTGTTGGACTTGCGCAGGTAGAAAACGCCTCCATCGAAATTGGAGAAAATTGAGCAAGAGATGGCAAAGTTGCTGCCTCCCTTGATCTCTATTTTGCTGGTGGGCAGGAGCATCATGGTGCCCCCTGAAGGCAAGGAGATGATGGGCTGCTGTAGTTTCACTGTGAAAGAGAAACCCAACATGAGCTCGTGAGCTCATAGAAAATGGCCGATGCCTTGTCGTAATGGATGAAACCACATGAAAGCGACAACAACATGCAAAAACAATGACGCTGACCTGTGACTTTGAGCTCAACAGAATCCCCCCGCAAGTCCATGGTTTTGGCTTGGAATCTCTTTTGATAATGGCAGTTATATACGCCTCCGTGGCTCAAGTTGGCCTTCGGTAAAGTGAAGGTTACACTGTCGCCTTCACTGTATCTCTGCATTTTGAAGGGGCCGGGTGTCTTTTCTAACACAAACATTCCTCCTATGTGGTCCGTTATCACGGAGCACGTTATTTCAACTCTGTCACCAAAGTTTACTTCTTGACCCGGGCTCAGAGATAAGTGCGGCCTGGGTAAATTTCCTTCAAACAGAAAACCGTATCAATGTTGGACATGCAGATCAACGGCAAACAAATGGCATTTTTAAACCCAGCAGTGTTGCTTACCTAAACACACCACGCCCACGTCTTCACTGTGGCCGCAGTTATTTTCACCAAAGTCCAGGTGATTGCACTGAGTGATGGCGTCCTCTGTGCCAGTGCAAACAACGTTGTCCAGCCATATCGGGCCACTTCCCGAACCAAATTCAGCACTTCCAGAAAAAGAAAGGGCTTCACCACACCCTAACTGCCGACACACTACTTCGGTGCTACTCATTTGCCATTCGTCGTCACATATCGTTCCCCATACGTTATTGTGAAAAATCTCCACCCGGCCAGAACATTGACCTCTGCCATTGCTCAACCTCAGCGATTCTGGACACAAGAAAAGAGGACATGTGCACTGTATTAGATACAGGTACATTTCTGGTTTAAGCCAGACAAAAGATAAACTTGTTAAAGGACTCGGCCGGGTTATTAAGGCCCCAGGTTAATTGATGCCATGTTCAACTCACCCCCTCTTACAATGTAGGTGCGTTCTGAAATTGGTACTCTGAAATCAATTGGCGCTTACTTGTGTTGGACAAACCAAAAAACAGCAAAGGGAGATGCTGAACACTCGTTTGGAAGGTCAAATGATGCCCAATGCCCAGTTTCGAAATGTGCCTACAGCGTGACCACATATGGGGACGAGTTGAGCAAAAATCATGGCTGATTTAAGTCTGGACTATATCTATACATAGATGAGAGGATCTCATCTATTGTTTGACTGAGACCTGAAAGACAGGCCATTAAATGCTAATCCCAACCCCTCCCCAAATGCTTCCTCGTCAACTCTTCGAGAACAGTGGGGGGTTTGAGACGTATCAGATGTATGGCAAGGAAGGGGGTGAGAACAGGATGAAGGTGAAACCATATTAACTGTTGCAGGAATTGGTACATTCTCTGCGACTTTAGATTAAGATGAAGTCATAACATTATCTAACAAGCCAACAGCGTACCTGCACAGACAACACTGGCATCCTGTTCGTGGCCACAGTTGTTGGTGCCATTGAATCCAGTGAGGGAGCATGAGAAGAGTGACCTCTCACTGTTAAAACACAAATCGCTGGCTTCCCAGATGGGCCCGGTGCCTTCGGTGAACTGTGCATTGCCAGAGATGCTCATCGCCTTCCCGCATCCCAAGACATCGCACACAACCTCAGCGTCGGACATGGACCAGTCTTTACCACACAGAGTGCCCCACTGCTCTGCGTGTTGGACCTCCACTCTTCCAAAACAGTTACCCGTGGGGTGGACCAGGCGCGTGGGCAAACCATCTGTGGTGGTGGGCAGGTGGTTGGACGAAGAAAAAAAATCATTCATCGTTAATTCAACTTTAATGTATTTTTGGAATTTGTATTATTTTCTTAGGAGTGGTCTCATCGTGTTTATTTTGATATATTATAATACATACAATACCAACTATTAAGTCATCTTACCTGAGCAAAGAACTCCAGCAACTGTGGTGCCATTGCAATCCGAGGAAGCTAAGTTTGTCTGTCGGCATTCGTCGAGTGAGAGCTCACGTCCATAACAATGCATTTTTCCGATCATTATGTTTCCAGTGCCTTGGCCAAAGTAGCCCTCTTCGGGGATCTTCTGGCCCTTACCACATTGGAGACTCTTGCATAACACCGTTGCATCAAGCATGTCCCAAGTATCGTCGCACACAGTTCCCCACTGGCCGCCCTGGTACACCTCAACCCTTCCACTGCACTTATTGGATCCATTGACTAACCTCACGTTACCTGTTCCATTTGGAGAAAATACGAAATGTATGAAACGGTACCTGGCGATTAGGCATACTTTCCAGACCGCAGAGACTTCCCACAGAGTTTCTCACCTGAACAAACCACCATTGCATCTGCAGCCTGAGCCTGGCTGGTTTTGTCGTATCCTCTCAATGAGCACTGAGCTACCGAGGACTCTCTGCCATTACAAGTGGCAGTGAACCCTGTCACCTGGGTGGTCTTTCCAAAATTGGCTGGTGACGGTGTCATCACGGGCTCTCCGCATTGCATCTCTCTGCATGCGACAATTGCTTCATTGAGCCCCCAGTTAGCATTAAACACCGGCGCCCAGGATTCTCCATGGAAAATCTCCACTCTGCCGGAGCAGTGGTCGGTCCCATCCAGCAGTCGGATGGTCACTGCAGAACACAGCATGGGAGGATCAGCATTGAAATCGCACAACAGCCTGAAATTACATTTGCTATTAAGACAGTTGTAGAGAGTGACATCGACAGGGATAGCGCGGTGGGGTGGTCTGTATGCACGACTCCAACCGAAAGGTTATGGGTTTGATCCACGATGTGCGCAGTGTACCTGTAGGCACCTGTTAAATTGCTTTGGATTAAAACGTCCACAGAATTCACCAAACGGTAACAGGTCGCAACGATGCAGGACACTCACCTGCACACTGCACTCCAGCGTCTTCTGCATGGCCACAGTTGCTCTCACCGTTGGGCATGTGTTTGCAGTGAATCAGGGAGGTCTCGTTACCGACACACTCCAAGTCGTCCAACCATACATTTCCCTGGCCTTGGCCAAAGTAGGCCCCAGGTTTGACTTTTATGGGTGACCCGCAGTCCAGCTCTCTGCACAGGACCTGCGCATCCTTGATGTCCCAGAGGTCATCACACACGGTTCCCCATTGCCCATCGTGTTGGATCTCCACTCTCCCTGTGCATCGGTCAGTGCCATTGGCCAGTCTCATTTGTGGTTCACCTGTAAGTAATACATTAAAACAATATCAATCGATGCTACAGCTACTTGGATGATCTCTGCACGCTCAGACACACGCTGGTGCCCCCTCAACACACGCAGACACACACATTTTCAAACTTGCAATAATACAATAATAACCAAGGTATGTGAGACCCAAGAATGTGCTTCTATCATGCACATGATTAAAAAAAAGATCAACACCCTATCTTTTACCTGTGCATAAAATTGCCACTTCCTGACACGCATTTGGGTGCGACTGAAGTGGGCAGTTGGCGATGGAGGTGTCCGCAGTGCCGCAGTTGGCTGAGAAACCTCTCTGGTCCCCGCTGGCTCCGTAGTTTGGCCTGTCGGCGCTTTTATGCGGTTTGCCGCATTGCAACTCATTGCACACCAGCGATTCCTCCCTCTTGCCCCAGTGGCTGTTTTTACAAATCTTCACCCACTGGCCCTCGTAATGAACCTCCAGTCTGCCGCTGCAACGATTGCTGCCATTCACCAACTTGACTTTTTCTGAAAATGGTGGAAAACGGTGCAGAAACAGTGTATTACAAGACGCATTTCCACCAAACCGGCCCATTTACTTGTACGAGCCTTAGAAGCCTTGCTTCTTCTCCCGCCTCCCACTTTGTGTCTTGCTGCTCATGAACCCCGTGACTCATGAGCATACTTCATCAAACATCCGCTGAACGCTTGCGTCAGACGTAACATCGACACGTTCAGTGAAGACAAGATGAAACCTCTATGTCAGAGTGGGCACCGAACCCCCATTTGAATTGAATCGGAGATTGCATTGTGAATAAAAGTGAGTACCTGAACATATGAGGCCGGCATCTTCCATATGACTGCAGTCGTTGATCACAAAGCCTGCATGGTTGCATTCCATCAGGGACCTCTCCCGGCCGGTGCACCCGAGGTCATCCAGCAGAATCGGGCCACTCCCCTGTCCGTAGTAGGCCTGGTATTTCACCCCAAGAGCCGTCCCGCATTTCAACTCACTGCATGCGACTTCTGCCTCCTGTAAGCCCCAGCTGTCATCACAGATGGTTCCCCACTGGCCTTCGTGCAAGATCTCCACTCGTCCATCGCAAGAAGTCGTCCCATTGACCAGCCGAATCCGTTTACTGTCTATCCATGTTCAGAAAGGGCCCAGTTAGTCACAAAACACCACAGGGTTGACTGCCAGTAACAACGTCTATTGTATGAATATGATAATAGACATACTGTATATCAGACATTGTTAGGCAGTCCTTCACATTGCGGACATTCTGCAATCTCCAAACTTTGTGTAGTTTGTGTTGAGAAACCAACCACCCTTGGGGAGCGTGTGGGCTTTGATTCCCACTGGAGATGCCCCTCCTAAGAATGTGTGCATTCGTGGTGTTGCAATGCATCCACCAAATGGCCAACGCATTCTTCACGCATGACCAATAGCAATACAAGGAAGGGTTAACATACGTGTGCAGAGAAGGGAGGCGGCGTCACACCTCTCGGCTGTCTCTTTGAGTGCGCACTGCGTGAGTGAAGTCTCGTTCCCCAGGCAATTGGCCTTGATCCCGATCGGCCCACTCGTGTCCCCAAAATCGGCCATTTCCTCTTCGAGGAGTGGGACCCCGCAGCTCAGCTCCTGACACAGCACCGCCTGCTCCTTCTGGCTCCAGTCATTCTTGCACACTTTCCTCCACTGACCACCCTCTTTGACCTCGATGCGACCCTCACAACGCCGAGTCCCGTTGGTCAGCCTGATGTGTTCTGAAACAAAAAAGAAAGAAAGAAATGAACGCGAAAGCTCGTTTTCAATTCACGGGCAGATCCGTGAATTTGTGAATTTTGTCTCTGTGACCGTGTGAGTTACAATGACTTCTGACGCCTAATGTGTACAGTGTCTTGTTTTATAGATGTTGTTACATAATACATCGTTATGATTATATAATTATTGTATTTTATTAAGTTTTATAGCTATTCCAACACGAGCAGCTGCAGAACACAAACAAAATGACATGTTTGTAATACCTTTTCCCGTAACTTCAGTGTCCCTTCATCAAGGGGAAAGAGAAAGCTAAGCAAACAATACGTGTGTGTGAGTATATATATACACATCATCTCCCACCAGACATTCACACTTCTGACTCTGTCTCCACCTTTAAATCAGGCCTAAAAACACACTTATTCTAAGTGGCGTACTCTGTCACAGTATGGAGTATGCCACTGTTACTTGTTACTTGTTATTAACTTGTCTGTAAGGTGTCCTTGAGTGCTTTGAAAGGCGCCTTTAAATAAAATGCATTATTATTATTATTATTATTATTATTATTATTATTATTATTATTATTATTATATAGTTTTTTCAGCCATCAATCAAGCGCTGAGATTACAGGTGTCTAGTTAGAATTGTAGCCTTGCCATTGTGGTGGTAGTAGATTAGATTAGATTAGATTAGATTCAACTTTATTGTCATTGTGCAGAGTACAAGTACAGGGACAACGAAATGCAGTCCTCGACACATGTAATACTCGACACTGCATGTCACCCGTGTTTTGTTCATGTTTGACAGACGTGCAACACTATTACTTCACCATGTGGGCATTCAGGTGCATTTTGGTGCATTGTTCTTCAAAGCGCTGCCCGATGCTGATTTCTGCCCCGCATCACCCTGAAGTGGTGGGACTAGGCTCAGGCCCCGTTTTTTTGGGTGACGGGAAAACCCCAGGCGCCCCAGGCGCCATACGAAAACGTAGCTATTTGTACATTCCTGCAAACCAAAAATACATTAACGTTTGTAGTTTCTAGTTCTAGCCTAAATATTCTTTTGATTCAATCAAACAAGTGAGATGTATTTTTTCTACAGTAGGTCTATTTCTGTGATGAAACCGTGGGATCTATAAAGTAATCCAAAGAGTCTGAAAGCCAACATGCTGCAACTGAATTCATTGAACCAACCACAATGTAATATCTTTTTTTGTGTAATTATATCATGGGATTATGCTTCTGGATCGTTCCTGCTTCCTAAAGTAGTCTTGCTGAACACCAAGGTTCATGACAGTGAAAAGTGCGACCCCAGCGGCAATGCATTGTTGTTCAGGTTGCGTCACCTCTTTCACTAGCCAGCAAGCTGCTGGCTCTCCAGCTCAAACATCAAGCAGCATCATGACACCTCCCCCAAATCAACATTCAGTCAACTGGTCTTACAACATCTCCTCTGGAGATCAATGCAGCTTTTACAGTATTTTATTCCAATCTATACACTTCTGAGCTCCCTCCAACGCACTTGAACATGATTTTTTTTTTTTTTTTTTTTTGATAGCATAGAAATACCCACTATAGATACAGCAACACAGTTATCACTAAATCAGCCAATAACTGTAGTGGATATACTTAGCAGCATTAGGGAAATTAATAATTGTAAAACACCAGGGCCTGACGGGCTGCCATCTGAATTTTACAAAAGATTCTCCACTCAATTATCCCTGTTATTACTAGATATGTTTAACCATTCCCTGTCTACAGGAACTTTACCAAAATCTTTAACAGAGGTGACTATTTACGTTATTCTTAAGAAGGATAAGAACCCTGCTGAATGTAGTTCTTATCGACCAATATCACTTTTAAATGTGGACGTGAAAATACTAGCAAAACGTTTGGCGAAAAGATCGGAAACATGTATCCCTTCAAAAATCTCTGAAGACCAAACTGGCTTCATTAGAGCTTGTCAGTTATCCTCAAATGTTAGACGGCTATTAAATATTATCTCTTCCCCGTCCAATGAAATAAAGCCTGAAATAGTGATCTCATTGGATAAGGAAAAAGCCTTTGACAGGGTGGAATGGGGTACTTATTTAAGGTACTAGGAAAATTTGGATTTGGTGAAAACTTTACTGCATGGATACGCCTTCTTTATAAATCACCCTTTGCCCGTGTTAACACAAATAGGCAGTATTCATCATATTTTCCCTCGTCCCGTGGTACCTATCAAGGCTGCCCACTGTCGTTGTTACTTTTTGCTCTTGCTATTGAGCTACTAGCCATACGGTTGAGATCTTCTGCACATCTGCAAGGTGGTAAACTGGGAAACATTGAGCACCGTGTCTCCCTGTATGCGGATGATCTATTAGTTTACATAACAGACCCTGTTAGGTGTGCCAATAATTTAATACAGATACTAGATGATTTTGGTGCATTTTCAGGTTACAAAATCAACCTCCAAAAACAGTCTGTTTCCCAATTAAAACACTCACTCGGGGACAAATTCCTTTTAACTTCTCTCCAGAAAGTGTTCAATATCTAGGGATTAACATCACCCACTCTTTTAAGGGCTTGTATACAAATAACATTAACAAATTAATAAATAAAGTCAAAACTGACCTACAGAAGTGGTCTGAGTGCAATGTATAAAGATGAATATCTTGCCAAGATTTTTTTTTTCCAATGTTTACCTCTCTTCCTGACAAAAACATTCTAAAAAAACTAGATCAAGTTATTTTTTCATTTGTGTGGGCAGGCAGGGTAGCCAGGATTAATAAAAGCGACCTACAGAGAGCAAGACAGGAGGGTGGGCTGGGCTTACCTAACTTTATGTTATATTACTGGGCAGCAAATATAAAAGATACTCAGCTGGTGGAGTGAGTTGGACTGGTGTAAAATGGAGTCCCTCTCCTGCCGCACCTCTTCACTTGTGGCTCTGACATGCTCCCCTTTGCCACTTTCAATTTCAAATTATACCTCAAATCCTGTAATCCTGTCAACTTTGAACATATTGACACAGTATCACAAACATCTCAAGCTAAACAATCTTGTCCTCCTAGGTCCGTTATGCAATAATCATATTTTTCTACCTTCTAAACTTGACTTCGCATTTACACTTTGGAAGGAGAAAGGTATCATATCATTCCGAGATCTGTTTTTAAATGGTACATTTGTTGATTTTGGGAGTCTCTCCTATAAACATGACTTGCCATGGACCAACTTCTTTCGCTACCTTCAGGTTCGCAGTTTTCTTAAATATCATTTCAGTACATTTCCACATTTACCGGCAGATTTACCTAAAATTCTTGACAAACCAGAAACTTGGATAAAAATGATATCAAAGCTGACACAGGTATTCTCCAGGCTAACCCCTCTCCACAGATCACAGCAAAACTAGGAATCCAACTCCAGGATCCCTGGTGGGAGAGAGCCAAATTACAAGTGAATAGCTCCTCATCCTGTGCCCATCTTAACTTAATACAATTCAAAGTACTGCATAGAATGCTCTTCACCAAAGCAAAACTAGCAAAGATTTTTCCAGGCAGTAGTGAAGCTTGCAATAGATGTGCCTTTGTCCCAGCTGACTAAGCCACTGAGAAGTTCTGTACAACTTGGAAGCCTCTCATCTCATATTTCGATAATGTAGCTACAACTCCTACAGTGTAGGAGTGAACAACACTTTCTGTTTGTTTTTCTGTTTTTTATCCAGCTGTGCTGTTACAGCAATATGAATGTATAAATGTAAGGTGGTTGATTAGATATTCTGTTTGAAAAGGGAAGACCAACTGGGGTGGGGGGTGGGATAATGTTTTGCATGTTTTTCTACTTGTTTGTTTGTATGTATTTTTGTTTATTTTTGGGGGGAACATGCATCTATATGTAAAGGTCATGTAACATGATGTGATGTGTTTCAATAAACAGAGTTTTAATCAAAAGAGAACCACTGTCCTGGACGACGGCGGCACACGCAGAGACACGGCGGCCATGTTGTGTGTTCGGCCCTTCCTCACGCATGCGGCTCACGAAGATGCGGCAAGACGAGAAAAAAAAAAGGTGCACAAAGACGACCGGGCAATACACGTAAATAAAAAGGTGATAATAAAAAACACGTTGCCCCGCAGCGGCGTTGCCCCCACCTGAGCACACCACACCGATGTCCTCGGCGTGGTTGCAGTTTTCCACGCCGTAGCCGCGGTGCTCGCAGTCCTTCAGCGACACCTCGGTGCCGGAGCAGCGCACGTCGTCCAGCCAGATGCGCTCCTTGCCCTCGCCGTAGAAGGCGCGCGGCTTGACCTCCATCGCCGTGCCGCAGTTGAGCGACCGGCACACCACCTCAGTGTTGGTCATGGTCCAGCCGTCGTCGCACACCGTGCCCCAGACGTCGCTGTGGAACACCTCCACCCGGCCGGAGCAGCTGGTGGGCCCGTTCACCAGACGCAGCAACGTCGCGCCTGGTGGTGGTGGTGGTGGTGGTGGTGGTGGTGTAGGGAAGGTGGTGGTGGTGGTGGTGGTGGTGGTAGTGGTGGCGGTGGTGGTGGTGTAGGGAAGGTGGTGGTGGTGGTAGTGGTTGTGATGGTAGTGGTGGTGATGGTGGTGTAGGCAAGGTGGTGGTAGTGGTGGTGGTGGTAGTGGTGGTGTAGGGAAGGTGGTGGTGGTGTCATGGGCTCTGCTCTTTTTTATAGCACATGGTAAATGTTATTTATAAAATGTATTGGACTTACTTACCTGCAAACAGAGGTAAATTCAGTAGACCTACAGAGAAAACAAGCCCATTCATTGATTGATAATAATAATATATTTGTTACATTATATATAAATATTGATAAATATAGGCCCATACAAAATATATAATTGCAAAATCATTACCCTTTATATATATAATATATATATATATATAAAGGGTAATGATTTTACAATAATTATTGTTAATACAATACTCGTATTACATCAGAACTAACTAGAACTATGATGCAATCTACTAGCTGATGCAGTTCACGATACTGTTCAGAAAATCAGCTTTGGAAAATAAAGAAATGAATAGTTCTTCAAATAATTGTCAGAAGGGTGTCTTGTTATGTGTCATCTTGCTGGAACACATGTTATCAGAATGTTCTTCTTCAGCGCGGGGACTGTTTATTAAATATATAGCATTGATCAAATCCATAATCCCTTACATTACCTGGATAACCAAATGTTTAGGTTTTACCCACATTTAACATTTGCATGAGAGGAAAGAAAGGTCCTTACCTATGGCTATAACAAGGACAATGTGGAGACGTTTGGCCTTCATAGTAGACATGAAGGACAGCCCTCAGAGTAGGGAGACTCCTGTTAATACTCTAGAATAGAATCAAAATAAATTCACAGGTTTCCATATGTAGGTGCTCGTACTTTTTGGACAAACAGTAACACCTTATGACAGTACTGACTAGATGATATCCTAAAGTGCTACTGTGGCAATATTGGGAAAAATAAAAAACTATTAAAAGCAAATTTCACATTTTCACCCATTTGGCAAGATGATGAGTGAGATGTTTTACCTTCTAAATACACCCAATCGGAGGAGCTCCTAAACAGCAGGAAAAACTCAGGATACTAAAGCCTACTGTAGTGCAACAGTCTGGAAACACACAAAGACCAAATGATCATCCCCCTATAGGAGACACAGATGAAATGAAAAAAATGGCCTTTGGACTTGGGATGCCTGTTGACTTTTGGATCAATCATTAAAGAAGGGGAATAAAGAATTTAAGGCAATATTTACACAGATTGGCGAAAGAAAACTTGGACGTATTCACTGTTTGTAGTCATTTCATCCAACTTCTCCATTGGACGAAGACTTGAAGATTCATACCGCGTTCAAGACAACTCAGAGCTCGAGGTGGACTTGAGTTTAAATGAGTCGGCGGTTGAGCTTCCCGCGCTCCGAGTGGCGTGGACCGCAGCGTTACACGTAGACTTGCAGTTCAACCGATCACGTGCTACATTTGTGTGATTTGAATTTGAACAAACTCCAATGTGAAAGAAAGGGGTTTCCGCACATTACACCAGCAGTCTGACCTCCAAACTATTGAACATCATGAAGGGACTATTAAATAAATACATTAGTAAATATGCCATTTAAATAAATAAATATGATAATGAAATAAACAACTCATAGGTGCCATACAAAAACATAGCTATTTGTACATTTCTGCAAACCAAAAATACTTTTACATTAACGTTTATAGTTTCTAGCTCTAGTCTAAATATTGTATTCAATCAAGCGAGTATTATTGGTGAGGATTATGCTTCTGGATCATTCCTGCTCCCTAAAGTAGTCTTGCTGAACACCAAGGTTCATGACATGAGTGAAAAAGTTTTGTGTAATGAACCTACTATTTACTTTTAGCTACCCTTTATCAATTATCATACTCTGAACAGTAAAACAAATGTGTTCTTGTATTATGCAATTGTAGACAAGACTGATTTTTCAAATCCATCATTATTGCAACTAAATATTATAAAGGACACAGTGATTCAAGGCAAAATTTTAATATAAACGAATCAACAAACAACCAACTACAATGAGCTTTGATAATCAAGCGTCACATTTGCATGAATGTAATAGCACTGACTGGATACTGAATACAAGCCATATATGTAGTTATAGAATATGAGCCATTAGGAGTTATACAACATGCCATTAAATATTTAGACTTTACTTAAACAAGTGTGTGTGTGTGATTCGCCATTTTGGCAGTGGCATCACAAGATGGCGCTCACATCACTGAGCATGTGCAAACCTCAGCACTTGTCTGACCATGGACCCGTGATAATTTAATAGGCAGGAAGAATGAGGTGAGTCAGGATGAGAATGAGCAGAAGGGGCACAGGAGCGCGAGGCGGCGAGGGATAGACCAATGGAGTGAAACACACTGGGTTCAAAAAAGAACCCAAAGTGCCCGGAGTTCATTTAAGAAACATTGTGAGGTTGATCCCTCCGAAACAGCTGTACAGCGTCACTCCCGCCCACTTGTGTCGAAAGTAACAAGCTTGGATGTGGATTGGCTGTGTGAGTTTAATCGACAGGCGTCTCCTCCACTTGATGCTGCGCAAACAATGTCGTGGCCTCTTGAACCACGTATCGAAAGACGGACATTGTATAAACAACAACACAGAGCTGTTTCCAAGGACTCACTGTCTCTCTCTCTCTCTCTCTCTCTCTCTCTCTCTCTCTCTCTCTCTCTCTCTCTCTCTCTCTCTCTCTCACACACAC
>JAOPUH010083531.1:0-12942 GCA_027123175.1 Urophycis cirrata | reverse complement strand
CTTGCCACACTTAGTTCATGCTTTGCATGGACAACCCAATGATTATACTAGCTTTAGCCTGGTTAATATCTACCATAAAAACAGAGTATAAACATGACTCTTGATACATCATTGAGATTTCATATTTCAGGATCAACTCACTCGACCTACTCAAAAAAAAAAGAAGGCAAGATGCGTCTGTTTCATAATCTAGAGACGTTTAGTGCTGGGGTTCAATAGATGCATAGCAACCGTCATACTTTGACCGTGCTCCTGTCATAATATGTTAAGCTAAAAAGGATTCATTTGGTGTAGCTGTGGTTGACTGCAGATGTGTTCCAACACAAGAGAGGTGCTCAACAGGCAGCAGGCATCCGTTTGAACTGAACACAAGCTTCAGTCGCAAAGCCCACTTTTATCCCATTTAATTACAAGCTGAAATCAAGCCAGGCGAACACAATAGAGTTTAGACACATAGCAAACAGACTGCATTGAGCCTTTAACCAACCATATGACAACACATTCAGGGCCTTGACGGACCGCCCTGAATAGAATCCTGTTCGCGGACAAATTTTGTATACAGAACGCTCAGCTTAAAAAGTAAAATACAGACGCCAAAAGATGAGAGCATTGTTCACCATCTGACTACAGACATGGAAATCGGACAAGCGAGCAGCCCAGGAAGCTGAGCTGCTCATCAGCAGTGTGCGGTTGGAGGCCGACGGGGTAAATTAAGCAAACTTTCAATCAAATTAGCGCCAATGGAGAAGGACAATTAAAACAAAGTTGTATGAATAGATGCAACTAGGGAGTTTGCTCAAACCTGTTTATGCTGCTTTCTTTTAAACCTGGGCATTAAGAACGGAGTGGTGTGACAGATAAGAGGTAGAAATCCAATTGATTTGTTGTTTGGATGGCAATTTAAGCCAGCAAATGTGAGTGGATTGTTTAGATAATTTCCAAGCATACAATACAGTATTCACTACAGTACTTGTAGTGACCCTGTGTAATTTGTAAGAGTGCCTATGTGGCGGTGGTAAATTGTGCGTTTAACTACAGCCATTTTCACTTGAGTGAGAAGACAGAGGCAAACCTTTTTCACAGTAGCAGCAAAGTGGTTCGAAGAGAATCAGTCTCAGGTTGGTTTTTAGCTGAAAAGCCCAATCTAATTCCTCTGTCTCAGAATAAACTCCTCAAACAAACAAACAAACAAACAAGAAAACCCTCCGCACATTATTTGGCTTACAGTTACAACTGTACCAATACTGCCGTACAATTACCAAGAACCTCCAATATGTGTAAGACACACACACACACACACACACACACACATAGCATAGCCCATAGACACCAGCCAAGCAACTCAGGTCTATTAGTTATTCCAGAGCCAGGCTCAAATATGCACAGGCACAGTCACCACTAAGTGTTTCACATCAGGGTGATCATAATCTTGCAGTTAGGAACCGATTGGAAGGTCATTTATTTGTTTTTTTTGTTTTGTTTAAGGCGAGCATGACTGCTTATCTTCGGAAAAAGCGCCGCGAGGCATTAAGATTAGGAGCATGTGGAAACAGGTGCAGAGTGGTTGGGTTAGTTTGGTTTTTAAGCAGCCATTAAAGACCATAAGATGGCATCGATGGGACAGAACAAGCCTGCTTAGCATTCTGTGGAGGGGTTCCATTGAATTGAGTGAGGCAATATTCTATAAGTGTCATTGAAAGGCATAGGAGCAGTGGGCTGAAAGTGACTGTGTTCTGGTGTGTCCATTTGCTTCATGAGGCTTGCCCGTTGGGGGTTGTTGCATTGTTTGTGGGAAAGCACTTATAAACCACCTGTCCTTATCTCAATGTTGAGAGCGGTCAGATGCAGATGCAGGGATTATTTTTCACAACAAACCCCATGTTGTTTCAGAACCACAAAAGGACATGCAAACAGTGACTCAACTAATCATATTTGTTTAAGGGGGGGGGGGAAACACAGTAAACAACAGAGCCAGTGAAATATTGTGCTGAAATAAAGTAACAGAGCCAGCTGAAACGATATCTGAGAATGTGATCTTTTTTTTTTTTTAATACATCTCTTCTAGGAGTCATCTGCAGATGTGTGGAAACAAGGCCATAGGTGACCTCTGTAGAAAGGGGGACTTGGGTCATTTGTTTGAGCAAAGCTGTGGTCTGAGGGGAAAGAGACGGGCATGGTGTAAGCAGGATCTCACTGTCTAAATAGAGGCCAGAGCAAGTCAAATGTGCCAGAACACAGTGTTAAATTTACCGTCAGCCAGACAGGCTTCCTCCTTCCTGCTTCTTTGGTTAATTACTTTCCAACTTGTCAATTCCTCGAAGCTGGTGTCTTTAGTTACTGATAAGATAGCGCTATCATGTATAGACAGAGGACATGTCGGGATATACTGTATCTACAAACAGATTTGAATTGTCAGGCCAGACCCTCAAGCAGCTGATAGCCGAATCAAACAAGACATTATTTTACGTATGATGGCTCCTATTCTGGGACTTTTACGCTTGAAAAGCAACCGGCTTATCAGTGTTCCCCACCGCTGCCATTTAGCGGAGAGGCGGCAGGATTACAGGCGGCCTCCACCAAACTCATTCACCTTTCACAACGTGACGACAACGTGAGCGTCCGTTCGTCTGAGCATCTGCATTCAATTCAATTTGACAGAAAACAAATGCTTCCATTGGCTTCATATACTACAATATACTCACTACGCCGTAATTAATATCACACATCATCTATGAAACCCAACGGTGGGGGCTCACTGTGGAGACACGGCTCCTTTCAGGGCTGATCACGCACGGCATTCTCATCCAATCAGGGTGTATCAGCCATACATTGATAAAGACGCCGTCAAAGCCTGTAACTGATTTCACATTAGAAACAAGTATGAATTATGCGTTTCAGCACATCAATGTGGCACCATTCAAGTTAGCAGAATAGCAAACATGCACTGCGGAGTACCAACGGAGGGGATCATTCTCAACAGCGTGTGGCAAGGCACGACAGCTGCTGGGGACACAGTCTGTGTTTTACTTTTTTCTGGATCGTCATTAATAGTTTCAAATGCTGCCAAACTTTTAGAGGGTTTGCTATGCTATTGTGCATCCTTCAACACTAAGGGTTTAGAATGTGTTGTACCTTGAAAAGAAAATGATTGGATGGCACCACTGCCATTACACAAAGGGGTTATCAAATAAACAATAAAAGGACCTTAACTGAAGCAAAAAAAGAATACAGCAATTTGCAAACAGAAGACTGAGTCCCCCACACCCACAAAAAAATACAGAAAAAATGTGGAGGATTTTCCTTCTCAAAGCCGAGCAATGCTGTGGTATCACTCAGCGAGCACCCCATGTGTATTAATCCATGCACATGGAACACACTTTAGCCAGTACATAAATCATCCATGATTCCAAGTTGAGCATGAAACAGATAGCTGGCAACCATTGGCTGCATTTATGGTAGATTCTTTAAAGTACTTTCTGTACGTTTTCATAAATACTCAGGCATGAACATGTTACACATCTGGGGTACGATGGAAATAAATAAGTTCTTACTTCACAAATAAAAATGTACTTCTAATATCCAATTTCTGGTCTTCGTGTTTCCAGAAGTACTACTGACCAGGGAATGGCGTTGTTGTATTAAGCAGAGACACAATATGTGAATGCTGCAACTTTTATCTTCGTGGGCTAGGCATAACAAAGAGTAAGTTACTGAGCCCATTCGAGGTCTCTCACAAGATGACATCAGACCATTGGCCTAACTACTTTGACCTTCTACACAGTGTCTTTAATATACACCTTAAGTCATACCATTCTGAAAGAACAATAGACTTCCTGCCTCTGGGGCATCTGGCAGATCTGTAGACCGGGCCATTGATAAACAACCTGCATTTCTGAAGCCTTCTTGAAAACTGAGATATATTATTTATGAATGCATAAATACTCTCTGCACCATGCCTATAGACAGGCATTTATTCAAAATGGAGGAAGCTCAGTGGGAAATGGAGGAGGTCTAGCAACTATAAAAATGTTTAATAAATTCATAAATCCATAGTTGTAGTATGTAGCTGAATCACACCATCACTTTATGGAGTAGATCAGTGGTGAAATGTTTACAATGTCACCCGGGTTATGTGGAATGGTTTGCTCATGAGTTTATGAGAACTGCCCTTCATCATCATAACAGCCTCAGACGCTGACACACACGCTGACACACACGCTGACGCACACGCACACACACACACACACACACACACACACACACACACACACACACACACACAACCACTACTCAGCTATCTGAGGTGCTGGATGGGTTAAAGGAGCTGTAACATACACCCTGGGATCAGACGGAGTCTAGACTAGGTTGGGCACAAGCGTCAAACCATTACTCATCATTACGCCAACTTGGGGTTTTTCAGAGGAGCAAGTTGGCCGTCTGAAAGCCATGTTTGTACAAGAACATCCTCTGTAGGCAATCATTAAAGCTGCTGCAGTACAATGTACAGGCAATTCAAAACATTGATTTGGGCCGTTCTTTGCGGATGGATTGCAGAGGCATTTTTGAAAATCAAGTCCTAAGTGCAAATCTGCTACAAATATGAACTTTGAACATCCAACAACAGTCAAATAAAACCCAACTACACCAGCATGTGTTTTCAAAGACCAGTCACTTGACTTCTTCTTGGTTCACCTACATTTTACAAGGACCGCCTTTTGAGATTCAAATCTATTTTATGCGCCCTGAATGTATGGCAACTAAAGTGGAAACCTGTCCAGAGAAATAGTATCCCATTGATTAATTACAAATAATACCGCAGGCATAATTCAAGATTATTACATTATCTTTTGATCCAACATGCAACTCTAACTTGTCACACTTTCTGCATGGCTTCGGTCGAAAATCAGAAGATCCTTACATTAATGAATTCGTCAAACATATCTACTCTGTTTCAGAAGCCTGCACCGGCTCATCTTCAGAAGTGAGAAAATGTCATTATATTAATCTCTTGAAATAGGCCGAACAGGACCAAGCTATAGGAGGGCACCAGAGAGTGAGGCAGGGAGGTTGTAAAAAGGACAAAGCTAAATTAAAACCAAGAAGTGAAGTGGGACCAGGAACCTTGGCAGTTTTCAGGCCATTTCCCTGATGGGGAGATTGACTTATAAACGTTCATTTTAATATTCTGTTGCGATGGCAAAATACAAGCTGAGGAACAACAGGAAAGAAAATGACACGGGTTGTCATGTGACAAACGCATGCTATTCTTTCCACTTGGCAGCTGTCAGAGGGCGAACACAGAAGCTATTATAAGGGAAGAGATCATAAATCTGTGATGATTTGGAAAAATTTAATGAGCAGTATAACTAGTTTCAGTGCAACAAGGAGCAGAGACAAAAAAAAAATGTAATCATTGAAATGTCACCGTAATGTCATGTGGTTCTCTTTTTACAGAATAGAACAGCATGAAATGTTTCCAATCGTTGAAGGAGTATTTGTATGGACGGGGGGGGGGTAAAAAAAAAAAAAAGACAATTACGAAACGTCAGATTGAGCACAGCAAAACATTTGCGCTTGAGCTTAATTGAGCTATGGTTGTGCAATGGTTGGCCAGCTGACTTAATTGCAAATTATGTTTGGTGCAGTGTTGTTCACCATTCCACTAATGCATGTCACGCTACATTTGTTAAACAATGGCATGTGATTGGTTGTTTACATTTTTCACAGGAATCCAGTAATTATGAGGCGGACATTCGAACGGAAAGGATGACAAGTTGCAAAAGCAAAAAAGGTGGTAAGAATTAATATTGTGGACTCTATTGTTCTGACCATTTACCCCCTTTTGGCACAAACAACTTGACATGTTTGTCGTCACACCTGCTTGTATGCAAGCATGTATAAAAATGTGTTTAACTACGCACATATTGCACTTTGTTGCTTGTTTGTCAAGCCGCCAATAGGTTTGCTTATTCAAATGCCGTCCACCGGGCTACCTGCATGGGCAACAGAAGAAATGAAGCACTCGTCTCACTCATCAGGGTTGCGATGCCCCGGGGCTACACACGTTATGAAACCCTGAACTTTCTCACTCCATAAAAGGTCCTGGCGTATTGTGCTCCTCCTCAGTGTTCTGTCGGGGGGGAAGTAGGCAGGGAGAACGCCCTGACAAAAGAAACCACTATAAGCCGCTGGGTAAGAGACTGGAGTGGAGAATGGAGAATGGAGACGCTGTTGTCGTCGCTCCCATGGAGATCAAGCTGTCGTGAGACTCATCACTTGACTTCCTGGCCAAAAATAAAGCCCTCTCATGGAAGGAGTCCATCATTTTTGCATGTAAATGTCTTATAGTCTTACAAAGTATATAATTCATAAATGTATAATTCTATTACAAATCATTTCACCAAATCATTGAAATGCATAATGTTTGGGAACAAATCTGAAGATCACTGCTGGGCTCAATTAAAAATCTGTCTATTTATCTGTAGGAGTGTACCATGGGGACATCCTGCAACTCGAGTTTTCTTGAATACTGGCAATCATGCTATTCAGGGAACAAATGCGTTGACCCCAGTTGTCACGGAGTGGAAAATTGTGGTCAGAATCAGATAAGAGTAATGTGGGGAATGTCCGATGTTACTGTAATGCCTTCAGCTGCATACCATGACAATTGCTGAAGGCGGGCCCGCTTCATGGCGGAGGTTAAGAAACTCAATGTGACTCCGAGTGTTATCCGAATACATGGGAGGTGGTTTCCAAATGATCTGGGGCCTGAATATGGCTGTCGCACTGCTCTCCCACCCTCCTCGTTTGAAACTGATAATATCCTCATTTATATGAATAAATGACAATCAGAACAATTTGTCGTTGCCATTTTCCTAGACGAATTGAGTTCATTAGTTCTTCAAACCAAGCAATTGTGCGCAATCACCATGATAGATCTGCTCGGGATGGGGACAGCAATGATGCTGATGGTGGGGTAGCACCCAAAAAACAGCAAGGGAGCATCGCCATGGCTACATTAGGAGTCATCACTGCACTGTCAAGGAACCCTGAACCAGGAAGGGGGGAGTTAGCCTTTCTTCAGCTTCTCTTGCGACAACGTCTGAACGCAAACCTTACACAACAACAAACATGATCAGATAGCCGGAGTTCAACTAAATGAACAGTGCGTCTCAAGAGGCATCGCCGGGTATCAGGACACGTTTAGCGCGCACAGCTGAAGCAGCGCAAGGGGACCGTCGCGGCAAAAAATATCATGCGCCGACAACTTATCCAGCCGCAGCTGGTAGCCGATTACCTTAATCATTGTTTACCCCGGGCTACACGCCGTCTTACAGGAACATGTGTGCCTGTAGACAACAACTGGCTCTCATCCAGTGGGTGTGTTCACAGCACTGGGCGAGCAGGCTGATTGTGGAGGGCCCCCGCGGTGACGGCCTGCACTGCTACACTACGCTGCTGCGAATACAAAGAGAGGCGGTCACACTCCTCCCACAGCCCAGCGGACCCACGACGGGCCCTGCAGGCCCACGCAACAGCTGGGCAAACTCCCAGAGCCGTAGACACGACGGCCATCAGGATGTGGATTTATGGAACGCATCCGTTGTGAAGGCAGCGGCCGTGACGCACATGTCCGTTTGTGGGGCTCGTGCCAGAGAGAATGGCACCACCTCTGTGGCCTTCAGGGTGGTTTGGTGGGTGGAGTCAAAGGGAAGAAGTATGATTTCATTCCTGTAAAGACGAAGCGCGGTTGGGATCTCAGAGGCGAGTTCATCTTCGTGTTGGGTGTTGGGTTAGGGTGCAGGGTCCGGGTTGATAGCTACTTTCTCATGAAATGAAACCTAGGATTTAATACAAATTTGTTGTGGCCATATACTAGTGCGAGGTGGCCATTCATGACCAACACTAAATGTTCCAAACGCTGATCGTTTCCGCAGCTGGTAGCAGAAATATCAATAAGTGGTGACACGCTGTAAAGCAATCTACACCCGCCAAGTGGCTGTGTGTGCATCAGAGGGTGATGCAACGAACGCAAGGTTCATCTTTGCATGCATGATGGTTTTTATCATGTCGTGACACATGGTTTAATTAAACACACATTTTTTTCCGCTTGCGTCGTACGAATGCTTAAGGCGAGCATCATCAAACAACCAATATTTGCTGCCATTACCGACTCAAAGAGTGGCATTGTGCACCAAACAAGACTCACCAGACTGGGTGGAGGCTGTCCATTGAATGATTAGAAATAAATAAATAATAATGTCATAAATCATAAATGATGCATGGCGTTTCTCATCAAACATATTAAATTAAGTATTTCTATAGAACGAGTCACAAACACCATAGTTTAAATGATTGATTGATATCAAAAGATGGGGATTAATTTTAATAACATATTGCGGACAGGATTTCCATGTTTCGCATTTCAAATGGAAAGGAAGACTGTGGACCTGCCTTGGTGTTAGCTTCCTTAGCTACATTAGCATCAGCAGTAGAATGGTTGTGTCGGTTGCTTTGGTCGTACACATGTGTCCATACCATTATCAACTATTTATTGGTTCTACTACAAACTGACATCATAGTTATGACTCTCTGAACCAAAAGATAAATAAAAATGATAATGGCAAGCAATGTTACTTTCCACTTCCCCCTAAGAGCCAAGTATTGATCCAACTTTGGTCCCTACCAGCAGTCAACACAATCCAGCAGGGGAGCGAGTCTCTGGCCCCAATGGTTAACCCATCTCTCTCTCTCTCTGTGTGCTGCCCTCTGTCCCCTTTGGTTGGTTTGTTTGTAAGTACCTTGGGGTCACTGTGCATTCGCCCGGCTTAGGTTCACCCTAAAGCCCAGAGAGGACAGTATTCCGAGCACAAGACCTAGCGTGTCTTCAGTAGCCTGGGAACTGTGATAAACACCGTTTGACAACAAGTCTTGTGAGGCGTCTAACCACACTGCCGCGGCCAGGACTCATTCACACACGTAAATACCTCCATCTTTTGAAAAAGGGAAGAAAATCTGAATTGCATCCTTGGAATCCTACCTCTTTAAAATCAATACTTGTATGATTAAGGCCTTGACAATGGTGAGGACTATTGAACCAAGGAATGGTTTTTAATACAGCAGCAGTGCTGGAAACAAGTATAACATGGACTAAACCATTACAATGTACAAAGAAGCCAAGGTTAACACTGCGCTGTTGGCCTGCCATGCTTAAACATTGGATTGTTAGCCCTGTGTCCTATGACAGAGAGCTCCATCTTTTTTTATGTACCAAGGAGTGAGCTCGTGTGGGGATTGTGTTTGCATGCCCTGCATAGCAATGTAAATAGCCACTGCCACCTTGACTAACAAATGTGAGATTTGCTCATCGCACTCACTGAATCCCATCACAACCATGACCAAGGATGAAAAAATCATGTAGCCCTTCCCTGAAGAAACACGAATTGCAGCAGCCACTGCATTAGATTAGAACACAACAATAACCATGGCAAAGTGACCAAAAATAGATGAACTGGACCAATCTGCCTTCAGGAATGAGGATAATAAAAGGTTTCAGGCCGTCCACGTATGTGGCTAGGGCAGTCAGGGAGGGGAGAGACAAGCATGCAGAAGAGAGAGTGAGAGAAAAAAAATATAGCCAGCGTTTTTCACAGACAGCTAGTATTATAGGTTTGGCGAGCAGTGGAAATTCTGTTTTCTGTGGACTAAACACGAAACCCACTTGTTGGGGAGAGTTACCCCCAGAGCTAAACACAGCACAGGGCTCAGCTATTTCACATGCGCCATAATTGTAGGCCTTGTGGTTAACTTCTTGTATTGGCAAGTAAAGGAATGGTAGAGCTGGACTCCGAAACCTGAGACGCTGAGTATCTTCTGCGCCACAGTGAAAAACACAGCTGAGCGGTCTGAGCCATGACCAGAGGACTGCCCACTATTTTTAAAGTGTACGTCTTGTTTTTTAAAATTATTTTCCTTTTTTTTTTTTTTTTTTTTTTTTTTTTTAAATTCTGAATTACGAGCAGCAGGAGTATATTTGGTTGCGAGTGAAGACACAAGCAACATTTTGGTAAAGCAGGCAAATAAGTATTTTATTTTCTCGTTCTTCTCATCTCATGCAAAACACAAAAACAGGTCAAATGCCTTCCCTCCCCGATAAGACATACCACAACATAGTGTACCGACATTTCAACATAATTTCCCATTCGGGCAACCAGAGGCCCCGGATAAAATCCCAAAGCATCCATCAAGCATGTCAGTGGACTTGGGCCAAGTCAGCAAAATCAGCTCACAAAGGCAAGACGCAGTGGTGGTGCTTCCACCACAGCAGGGATTCAGGGGCTCCCTGTCCCCAGGCGCCTAACGCCAGGCCGGGGGCAGCGGGGTTAAACTGCGGCCCACTGATGCAGAGCATGGTTCGGCAATATAAAACATTCATGAGCAGTGAAGCCTATCTCAATAAGTGATAGCCTGAGCACAGACACAATGTACTCCACTTCCACGACACAGAGGGATAAACCTGGTTAGAAAAGTCCTTTGTTAGCGGGCAATAGAAACTGGAAGACGTGTTCCGAGAGAAACCGCAAACAGATACCTTTACAGATGGGAATCAAAACTTGATATTCTTTGGGCACTTGATGAACTAGGCTCTCTGGAGGAACCCGTTTTGTTGAAATGGCGGTGGACCAAGACATTACTGGAAACCTTCAACAACAAAAGCTCAGCACCTGCTGAGCTTGCTGGACTGCGCTGGACTGACGGACGTGGTGGAGAGTGCAAATGTGTCAGGAAAACAAGGGAGAGGAATATTACACTGCACCAGGGAAGGATGAATTGTGATTGTTAAAGAACACACTGCAGAGGCAATGTGATACGACAGCAGGAAGAGGCGTTGACGCGCCATTATGTGGTGGGAGTAAAACAGGTTGAGAACACTAGGTATTTAGGGTTTTAAGGGAGTGTCTGGTGCACTGGTTTATGATGACAGTATAAATTAATACGGAGGAATTGTTGCACACTCACACTGTTCAAACAGTATTTTGCAGAAGGGTCAATGGAGGCTTGATTCTGCCTCCCGACAGTTTATGTTTAACCATTTTGTCATTAACTCATCACACAAGTGCACGGTAATGACAATGACTGTAGGGTTTCATATCAACATACTACAGGTTTGTTTAGCCCATGTTAGGTTTGCACTTGAAATAAGGTGCCAATAACCTCTGCAGCCCCTATTTATGGTGGCGCTAATTCTGCAAAAAAATTTGAACTCGGTTTCCTCATTAATTTGTACTCCCCTTTAGCAGAGACAGCTAGTCAGTGAGCATATGTTACAAGTGACGACTCCCATTACAGCCAATAGATCCACTTACAGGCCAATACGACACACCCAGATTCTACCACACAGTCGCCTCCATTTTGCTGGCTACTTCTGCTTAAAAGAGCCATCTCACTGTCGTCTTTGTATTTGGGGCTTATCTGGTCTGAACCATGGTGCTTTCAAAATGCACCACTAAGGACTATGCATGGGAGTGTCCGCAGGTGTCACCAAGCAAGATGAAACGAAATGAAAGCCCTGTTAGAAGCAGCTACGTCTCAGATGCTCTATTAATATAGAGGCTATATAATGTATGATGATAAAATGTACGCCGCCGAGCCCAGACCACTTTCCAGGAAGTGTTCCATTCACTAATTACCATATCGTTACGCAGGGGTTTAGAGTTACAAAAATAACCCCCCCCCCCCTAACTCTCACGAGGGGTTGTTCTTAAAAGTTATTGTTTTCCCTCACAATAATGATGCAACTTAACTTGAGGGGACCTTTACCCCATGAACATAACTCTCGGTGGTGTTAAGTTTGGTGGAATTCCAAATTAACCCGTGACCCGACCTGAGCCCGGGCCTTTTTTTTTGTGTACGTATGCACTTGCGGCCCGGGGCCGCACAAGAGAACAGCCTGCCGTCGTAAACACAAGAGTCCGCCCAGCACATCTGGCTCTTGTTACCCTCCGACGTGTGTGCAGCCCTGAGCCACGTCAACCCCCACCTTTCGTCTGGGACTGGGCTGCTGCCATCCCCCCCTGCGCCCCAGACGGCTGGTTGTTCTCCCTCTTCTGGGTGAGGACGTCAACCGAGTGCATCTGTGGTCTTGGATGGGTACCGCTCACCGTTGGGTGTTGCGCATTCACAAAGATGTGGGGATGTGAGGAGCGATAGGATGATGGAATGCGTCGGTATGACACCCAAGCAGTTTGACCGGCCTTATAGATTTCGTTTCATCCACTTGCCAAAAACAGGCACTAGTCAACTGATATGAGTTGTGAGAGCATGAGAGAGCTTGCACAAAATGCAATACTGTAAACATAGCTATCAAACTCATGGCGAATGTCAAGTATTGTTTTCCTTATGAATTGAAATATTTGCTTTTATATGACAAGTATTGCTGTAGTCAAGACCAGCCCAGACGGTTTCTTTGAAGGGTAGAGGCCTAAGTCAATGTCGCCAGCGGCAACTGGAAAATCCAACTTAAGGCCACGAGAGCAAAAGTCCAAAAAAATGCACTTCAAGTTACACCCGTTTCAACGTTTTAGGCAACGTGTTGAAATAGCATCATTGTGTTTCAAAGGAAACATGCATATGTCAGTTTACTGGAACAAATTCATTTGGACTCCTTTTGACTCATCTATGGAGGAAGTGATGATTTCTTATCTAAGCTTTACATTATTAAGAAGGCTGAAATTGTGCAAGATTGTAATTTTTGTCGACTTGTCGACAAATTTCATTGTCGATTTGTGAATTATATTGGCATCCATGACGGAGGCCAACCCTGCCATTTTTCATCCGTTTACGGTCTCAATTAGTGAATTGATTTACATTGTATACTAGCAATGGTTAACCTAGCAATTGAAATGCTTGAAACTTGTTCTGGTGACTTTCTTACTGTATTAG
>JAOPUH010082086.1:0-12961 GCA_027123175.1 Urophycis cirrata | reverse complement strand
ATAATTTTACATTACTGGAATTCCTGTAGAAGTGCATAGAAAACTATTGGTTACTTACCTATTGTTATCTCTAAATGCTTGGACAACTGAGGCCAACCAGGATGTAGTTCAAATTTGCCTGGACTCACTGGCTAGCTTTGGTCATTGTGAGGCCATGATTTATCAACTAAAAGTGCGTTTTTCGAAATATTGCCTCTTCTTCCTCCTCCTCCTCCTCCTCCTGCTTCTTACCCTCTTCTTTACTCATTCCTCCTCCCCTTCACTTCTTCTGCCTCTCATTTCCCATGCTGCTCAATTTCTTTTCCCACACAGTAGAGGTCACCTGAGGCTTCTATTATGCTCTGACACATGATTGAAGTGTTTTTGCCAATTGAGTTTGAACAGGTGAGAGGTGAATGCAAACAATTGGTCATTAGGGTGTGGCATATGACCATAAGACCAGTGTTTTAACACAGAACAAAGTTGCCTAATTCTGCGATTCAAGCTACACTTTTTCAAAAATCGAATTTTTTTTCCCAAAAAAATCTATTGGGGTGAAAACAATGGAATTTATTTGAAATGTGTGTGCATAGCTCCATTTTGTGTGTTTGAGTACAACTAAGACCGGGATGAGTTGACAGCAGGGCTGTGCAGAGACCTTTAGAGGGGCACATCTGTGTTTCGCTAAGGGGCAAGGCTCCCTCCGTACCGCCAACTGCCCTCTGAACGTGACTGCTTGACGGCACAGCTCAGTGACTCTTGCTGGGCCCCCATTGCTAAAACCATGCAAACTGTGAGAAATCATGACAAATCATCAGTCGGTAATTGTTCATGCTACGAGACGTTGCATGCAATGCCGGAGAACACAGCCTGAACCATAATCAAGGCCCACAAAAAACAAATCGGATCCATTATGGATTTTTCTCAGTGTTCCTCAAAGTTATAGAAAAGAGAGGGAGTGAAAATAACATCTCGACTTGGATGGATTGCTTTCAGGAGGGTGGTCCAAATAAATTCTAGTAGCACAAAGCAAGTGACAACAAACACAAACAACCCCAACAAACCTCTCTCTGTTATTCCTCTATGGGGAGGACAAGTGTAGTGTAAGTATTGAGCCTGTTGGTGTGAAAACTAAAGCTAACCCTTACATCTGCAGGTGATGGAACCATGGTCCAACACTTTGCAGAGGTTAACCCACCACCATTTCTGAGAGGGCCCTTCTAACCCACACAACACATATGTGTGCTACAGTAGAAATGCAGCGGGCAGACACTTTGGGTGAAGAATAGAATATTCATAATGAATAATCAATGTTAATGTTCATGTATCGACTCATGAATGAAGGAATATTTTGTGCCTTTATGTCAAGGGCAAAACCTTTTGTATTGCAAACAAAAATGAATAATCTGAAAGCAAAAATGTGCTTTAAAGGTGCATGCATGCAATCAAAAAGCATAATTTCAAATTGCTTTGAAAGTATTGAGAGCAAAAGAAATGCATTTCAAGTAAAAAAAAAAAAAGACACCATCCTCTTTGACTGCATTTCCCGCCATTGGTCGAGCAGTCTAATGGTTTGCTCTTTGACTTTTTTTTGCGTTTGGGCCATCCTCGGATAATATTTGTGTTTTCCTCGAGAGCAAAATGTTTTGGATGCAGAGCAAAATAATAATTATGAGACCAACAACATGGCTGAAAAGCTTTCAGAAGCCAAAAAAAGATTTTGCAGGCAAATAGTAAATAATTGAGATCAGAAGGATATGCGTTCCAATTAAAAATAACTATATGTTAAAGTACTTTTTGAGAATAAAATAAAACATCTACTTTGATTGCATTCCCTTACTTTGGTCAGGCTGTCAAATGGTGAAATGTTTTTGGTTTGAAATGAAACATTTTTGGGTTGCAAATTATGGTTTTTCATTTGCTCCGTTGACCCCATACCAGTGGGTGCACTTCAGAGGTAGCTGTAGATTATGCTTCTCCATTGGTCAATCATTCTTGAGTGCCTACAATCAATAAAACATTTTGTATCACAATCACACACGTGTGGACTCCAAAGAAGGACTGGCATCTTATCTCAGGTTCTCTGTTTTCAAGTTTTCAAGTTTATTGTCACATACTGGATAACAACGTACATTATTACCAGCAGTGAAATTCTTGTGAATGTATTACCTACATCTTGTCTTGTCTACAGTGACGTTATCATCCTGCTAGAAATCACCTTATTCTATTATCATGCTCAGGCTAACTTTAACCTTTGGGTGGCGTTCATATCCAGGTTAAATGTAAAATGTAAAAAAAAAATAGTTTTGGAATTGTTTTTGAACAATTCACAACTCAAACTGCCTTTTGGAACAAATTAAATTCAAGTACCAAGGTTTCACTGTTGTTGATAAAAAATCCATTCATGAAATAGATACACGCTTATTCCCTTAGTTCCACCTGGAAGAATGTTAACCAAGGCTGGGTGAATTTCAGTACACTGATTTTGATATAAATTTACCACCTTGTTTTTGACTAAATTGATTTTGTAGGTGGAAATGGAAAGTGGAGAATGAATGCAGTCGCATTGAAGTCAGACAGGTACATTGTTTCATTAAAAGCATCTCAGGAGGAGGAGGGAAATGTATAGTACTGATTGTGAGTTGGATCTTACCCCTCTGCTAGACTGAGCAGGACATACAGCAAAATGAAAAAATAGACCTGAAGTCTATTTTGGCATGCCTCAATGCTTACATCATTGAATAAACAGTGTGTTTTCCAAAAAAAAAGGGGTGTATATCAATAAATCATATAATGTATGGATTAGTAGTTGCATATTGCAGTGGGGAAAATGCACTCTTGTCAAATGTGTTAATTAATACATATATCAGTCATTAGTCACATTCCCACATACAATTGCATTGTGTTGTACATCTCCTGTATCAGTCCAAATGCCATCGCCCAACAAGGTGTTCCATGAACAGCTGTGGATACTTTGCTGCTACTGTTTTTCTTTAGCTTTTGGTAATGCTGTTCATGTATCTTTCTAATTAGCCCACTGAGGTACAATGTCTAATATGCCGAAAACACTTTCCTCCCTTGGACTGTGGAGAAGGGTTATGTATTTCATTAGCATATTCTTAATTCCCATTGTAAGTTATGGGAACTGTCTGTAAGAAATGTATTAAAAAGTATCCTGGCTATATTTACATTTTCACCCCCTTGCTAGGACTCTGAAAGTAAAGAAAATTAATATTTTGACATGACCCCACAATCACAATAAAGCAATTAACAATACAGTACAGCAAACAAATGTCATAACCAGAGGTTTGATGCAGGAGATGTCGAGGGAGAGTAAACAGAAATTAAGTTTGCACAACCATAAGTCAGACATTTAAAGAGGTGTTTTTTGTCCAAAGTCACTTACAATCAGTACATTTGTGGACAGTTGGAGGAGGGGGATCAAGGCGATCGAACTGCCGACCCTACGGTGAGTGGACGACCCGCTCTGTCCACCCGCTCTACCTACTGAGCTACTGCCGCCCCACATTTAAACTGTTATTCTTCTCTGTTTCGTGTGTGATGTAAGTTATGTTAATGTCTGTTGTGGACCATGGAGATATGTCAAGGATGATGAGGCAAGGCACAACAATAACTTGTATGGTTAGGACAGATGTAAATAAATAATAAACAAACAGATTAATTTCCTCTATTATATCAATAATTACCTCTACGGCCATCCATTTCTGTAAACTCCACTCTTACATAAAGAATACAAAAGCAGATGATATTTTATCAGCCGGTGTCAAGATAAAAAAATCTATAAAAGAGGTAACCTACACTTATAACACCATGAATCCACTGCCATTCTTTAAGGGTTAGGCAATCAGCAATGATGTGGCTGGTTTGATAGAAATAGAAACACTCCTGGCCCTCACCTGGGCGAGAAGCATCCCTCCTCACAAGGCCAGGCTTTACAGCCCGCAACTCCTGGGGCTGGTATGAACACACACGTTTATGGGAAAGCACACGTTTATGAGTGACGACAAACTCATCAGCCAACACAGCGAATTTCGATGAAGATGACTCCTTTAGCTAATTTAAATAAACATAATCCTGTCTGCTACAGAGCCCTTAAAATCCTCAAGCAGCGCTAACTCCCAAAGTGAATGCAAATCCTTGACCCCCACTAGCAGTACACCACCTATCAAAGAGTATTTTCTTCACCCTGGCAAACTCCAGAAAGGTTTGCCCACCACCTCTCTTCTGACCTACATTTCTGGTGATAAGCCTCCGGCACAAGCTCACAGGTGCGCAGCGTGCACTCTTTAACCTTCTGGTAATGTAAGCTGTTCTCTTAGAGTGTGAGGCGACAGCTTCCGGCTTTACCCGTTAGCTCACAGAGGAGGAGGATAGACCACACCCCCTTAGGGCATTTTTACACCAAGGCAACTCCATGGTGTTCAAATGACTTTTGACCCACAAAAAGGTAACATTCTTACTGACATCAAAACCAGGTGGAGAGGACTTTACCAGCCAAGGAACAATCTTCTGCTGTCTAGAAGTGGTCCTAGGAGCCTCCACCTCAAGTTCTCATAGCATGCCCTCTCTGCCTCAATCTCTGCAATGGGTGCACCCCTCAAAAATGCCCACCAATATGAGGTTTGTGTCAGAACTGCAAACAAAAAGTCAGGCAGACCTTAAGACAGAAATACCGTACCTCCATGCCATTGCCGTACATTGCCTCATGTGGCTCATATCAGGATAAATTTGAAGTTATTCAAACAAGCAGAGCATTCTAGCCTGGCAAATCAAAAGCATAACATAAATAAAAATGTAATAGAGCAGCAAAGCTGTGGTTATGCAGTCTCACCCAAAACAAAACACAAAACAAAAGTAACACTGAGGCCAGCCATGAGGGTTTAAACGTTTTTCACACTTTAATGTAAAATGGCTTTTAAAGCCTGTCTCCCTTTTTTAATATTATCTATTTCCAAGTAAAATGAGCCTTTACATTTAAACATAGGTAGGAATGTAATATTGAATGGTGCCAACTGAAGCACTTGCTAGCCAAACCTATTCTATCCATCCTATTGGCTGTGACATTAAGTCTACCTGTTACAACCAATATAAAATTCTGCTGTAGAGGAAGTTACACTTATCACATTTGCGGGTGGCAGTAGCTCAGTGGGTAGAGTGGGTGGACAGAGCGGGTCGTCCACTAACCGTAGGGTCGGCGATTCAATCCTCTTGGTCCCCCTCCTCCAAACTGTCCACATGTCGAACCCTACAAATGTACTGATTGTAAGTCGCTTCAGACAAAAGTGTCACCTAAATGCCCTCTTTACCCTTTTACATTTGTGGCATACTCTGTTAGATAGGTGTTGCAGAATAGGTATAATGTAGACAACAGAATAAAGGTAAAATGTGCAAATGTGTAACAAAAAAACACACACACACCGCCACATAGACAAACACGGAAACACACACACACACACACACACACACACACACACACACACACACACACACAATCAAACACACTACCTCTGTTCCATTTTCTCCATTACCTCCACGCCTACAACCAAAGGTCAAAGGCCCACTTTGACTTTCTCAAGAAGATCCATTGCAGAATACCACTAAAAAACTTTTCATATCCTGAGTGAGAGTTGAACCTCTCACTCAGGACACCTCAAGAGCCTCATAAACTTTCAACGACTCTCAATCTCTGATTCAGGGGTCTGTCAATAATAAATGTGGCAGCCTTCAAAGCATCAATTCATATGTTGTAAATATGTCAAGTTGATTAAGTTTACTACTCGTGTACATGAGTGTCATCAGTGCATGTACAGTACATGAGATTTCAATTTTATTGTTGGTATTACCAAAAATGCATATCACAAGTTGAGTTTACTGTTTACAGTGTAATCAATAAATGAAATGAAAGAGCCAACATTCATATTCATTGTTCTGTTCTGACTGTTATGGAGACATGAGATACAACAATAATTTAGATATGTAAGTGTGCAAAGGTCAACATCAAGGGTGAGGGTGAGTGCCTATAAGTTTCACTGAATCTACTCTGAAACATTGTTTAACAGGGAGTTTAAAATACCACAGCAAAAAATCAAGTCCACTTCAATGTGTATAAAAAATGCATGTGGTTAAAAGCCATGTATATACTCATGGCTGTTTCTGTTGTCATGCGTACGTAATGTGTACACTCAGCCTGCAGGGAACTGTGTGGCACAGATGAGCAGCCGCAAATGTGTTTGTCTAAATAAAACATGCCTCATAAAATCACATAGGCCTAATAAAAGACATTGGGGCCCCATATAGACGTTATACATCATGTTATACACAACACATTGCACTCACAATTAATTTGAGTGTGCAATTTAAAGGAAACTAACAAATGTACCTTAGTAAATCATGCAAGCTTCTGACCAGAGCCGTGGTGCAACACAGTGCAAATCCAGTTAAATTCAGTGAAAAAAAACCCCTGTAAAATCCAGAGGGATGCCACATGATCTGATTTATAATTTGTAAACAATGTGTGCTTTCAGTGTCCTCAACCTGGCAACTTGTGAGCTCTGCATTTGAGGATGAGGGGGCGGGCAAAGAAAACCTTCTCCAAAGTTGTGGATTTGGACTGTGGTACCATTTTGTATGCTCAGTCTGTTACATATTGTACCTTTAACTGAGTTTTTATTATTTGTCTCTGTACAAATAATTCAAATGTTTTGCCCATTTGGCTCTAACTCAATCTTCTGCTCATGTTCTGCTCATGGAAGTCGCAGCTATTGTCATCAACTGATGAATAAAACATTTCATATGTATTTTTACAGCAACTTCATTAACGGCAAAAAATGTTCTTGTCTACAGAGGTGACACATGACATGACATTGGGACACATGACATGACATCGGGACACATGACATGACATCGGGACACATGACATGTCATCGGGACACATGACATGACATCGGGACACATGCCATGTCATCGGGACACATGACATGACATCGGGACACATGACATGACATCGGGACACATGACATGACATCGGGACACATGCCATGTCATCGGGACACATGACATGACATCGGGACACATGACATGACATCGTGGCGGGCGTCACACCGATGGAGGAGGTGCTTTAAAATGACACCCAAGGATGCCACGTTTTTGTGGGTGATTGATGATTTTGGTGATAAGGTGATTTTGTAGGTGATTGATGGGTGAAGGGGTTACTGAGAACAATTCTAGATAATCATTAATTAGCTTGTTAGGTCATTGGCTACTTATTCATTTAGTTGGTTAGCTTGTTAGTAGGCTAGTGGGTGGATAAGCTTGTAGACTAGTCGCTTATTAAGTTGGTTAGTATGTTTGCTGATAATGATATTGAACGTGTTTCCTTCCTACCTACATTTCCTCTTATCTCCACTTTCCTGTCATATTTCTAGTGTTGATAAAGTTGGTTTATTTGTTTATTTGTGGAAGTGAAGTGAAGTGGAAGTTGGAATTAGCGCACAAGCCAGTTTGGATCATTTTTTTACACACACGTCAGTGAGTGATTAATGGTTCTGTGCGGTACCACACTTCACTGCTAAGAGGGATGAGTGATGGCCCAGTGGGTGAGTGACAGACACATATGGCATGTCAGACAGAGAGTGAGAGACATGGAGACTGAGAGAGTGACACCACTATCTTCACAACGAAAGATTAACCAGTAAAAACACTATATATGTACATAATCAGCGCCATCTCTGGTAGACCAAGGGTTACTGCAGCTATAGTGTTTTTATAAAAGGCTCATATCAGAACCACTGGCATTATTTGGTGCTGTTTTGTATCATACCCCGGCAATTTGGAGCTAGAGTTTGTTTTAACACAAAAACAATGGATTCGACGTTGTATCTGTTGTTCTGCTCATCTAAACCAAACAATCGTAATAATCATGGACATTTAAAAAAAAACTATAATCATTAAATAATTTGAGCCATGGACATTTGATATGTGCACTTCGGGGAAGCTGTAGAAAAAAAGTAGACTTTGGTCAGAGCTGTGAAGAAAAATGTGTGATTTACTGGACCTCCACCTCAGTTCTGGTTTAACACCTGTCCATTCATAGTCAAGATTTCCTGTAGAAGGTGCTTATAATAAAGTGATAATCAAAATGAACTAAATTAACAAAAGATAAGGAAGGAAGAGGGTGGAAAGTGCTTGAATAAAGGGGCTAGTAATGATAAACATGAAGGAAAAGGTCATGTTAATCTTGTGACATATGTGTGTGTTGTATTTGGTTTTATTCTAATATGCAAAAATAGAATGTGTTTGAGTTATGTCAAATTTAAATGTGGAAATACAAAAACGTGTATTCAGGTTGTATGCACTTCTATGGTAACTGCGGTTAACCAATCCCGGTCGGTTAACTTTTAAACAGGACTTTTCTCGGTTGTCCACCGAGAAATTGACGCCCAGGTCAATTTCTCGGTGGACAACATATTTCCATATTTCCATGTTTCTGTGGTGAACAATATAATTATTAACTTTATTAACAAGAACCCGTAATGGTCTTTATCTTTATTGACTCAACACATGGCAGTTTGATTCTAGTTGATACAGATACACGTATCAACGCTTCCCCAAAACCACCTTATTAACTGTAAGAGAAGTAAGTGCAGTAAGGAAGTGCATTTGGTAAACTGTCCATATTTGGCACATTGACCACAGGAATTGAATGGCCGGTTCACTGTAGTGTATGGCCTCATAAAAATTCAAGCCTTAGTGCATTTTTAATGAAATAAAACTGTGTAATGGGACCTCTCAAAATACATAATATGGAGATTAACTAGCCACTGAGGTCCTAACTGAGTTAAGAAAAAATGATGGGCTTTGTATTACAAGGCTTGAATCCCATTTTACCCATTAACTTAGAATGGTAGCTGGTCTTTTTGCAGTCAACCACAGTGTTGAAACCGTTAGAGGAACTATGTGTTAGTCACTTCACCAGGACTTCACAAACAGGGGGTCACGGCTGCAGCTTTGGCACACCAGGCAGTTCAATCCATTGTCCCTGACTTTATACAGAACAAGACCTAAGATGATGATCGTCTGATTCATGTTGTTCTTTCTACTGCAAGCATGAAATCACTTGTCTACAGGCCTCTGGAAACACCTTAAACTGGCATAACTCAAATGTGTGTGGCTAGCCACCAGGAGCTTTAAAATGAAGACCACAGCGCTCTGTGGTTACTCTGGTATGCAACCACTTTAAACATTACAGTTAGCCAAGAAATCTAACAGGATCCGGAAGAATCCGCACCGAGTCGCTTAATGGCAGTTCGTTAAAACCCGTCAGCCATATGATCTGTTTAAACCCGCCTGGCTGGTACAGGCTGTGGTCTGCAGTCTAGAGACAAACACAAGGTGTTTGTCTTTGAGGTTTTCCTTTTCAACCGCTAAACTTTCCTTCTTGATCTTTCTTTTTTCCCCTGTCTGTTCTACATGGCTCTCCCTCCCCGTTCGCTTGTGATCCATCCATTCCAATAAAGCTCATTAGGACACGATTTGAGCAAGAGGGGGACTAACAGATGGGGCACAGGCACAGACTGAGACAGATAAGGAGAGCAGTACTGTGAGGCGCAAAATAAAAGAACACATTTAAAAGAAGACGGCCGCGTTATCGCGGGCTCCCGCTCAAGTGCAGACGGCGGTTTGGGTGGCGTACGGTGGCGGTGGACAGAGCAATAAATCATATGTCCGCTAATGGCAGCAGCAAATGAGCTCCCTCATCGGACAAGACAAGTGTGGTGCGCTTTGTGAGCTTCTTCAGCCGCCGCGGTACCATCTGTGCATTCTAAAATAGCCACCGCGAAGAGGAGTGCAGCGTGCACCACCTTCGTGTTCATTAGCAGCAGTCGCAATAGCCGGCCGGTCTATTGCGTCTCTTTAATCACGCTGATTTCAGTTTTGACCCACATAATAGACTTGGAGATTGCTGTTTCAATGTTAAATGACGAGACTGAGAAGTGCTGCTGTGTCCTGTATCAAGCCAGAGACCAACAACAACCGGGGTACAACACAGTCACTGTGATATATTGCCAGTGATGTTGCAAAACACACACACACACACACACACACACACACACACAACGGGAGCCGCAGTTCTCTGCCTCTGAAACATGTCAGGTCTCAACGGCAGGCGTGGGCTGTCTACCACCTATGTCCACCAGCATGTATTAGCGGGATGTTGCTAGATCAGACATTGATTTTAGCAGTTACTTTAGATTCTAGTTTGTTTTGTTATAAATAAGATGGTTTGAAAGGTACAGAAAAATAGATACTTTACAGCCTCTCTCGGATGCAGCCATCAACATTAACGACAATAGAGTACACAGAGTATATTAAAAGGCACTTTGATATCACAAACACCGGCTGCCTTTTCTCTAAATGACAATGTTATTTCAGTATTTTAATAGACAAAATGGCATTGATTACTATGTTGACGATCATATAAGACATATTTAAAAATAGTTTTGAGTTCGCTGCCCCTTTAACTTAAAGGGCCCAGACATTTAAATGCCCATAGTGTATGAAACCTTCCACAGGCCCATAAAATGCATGTGTGTAATTATCCTGTAGACTCCTACGGTCCTGTTGGCTTATCCTAACAGGGAAGCTTATCCCACCGAAAGATGTAATAAATGTTCAACAAGGCAAGGGAGAAAAAAAACCCAAATCATAAAATTAACTGACCCGGTCATCGTGGACAAGTTGGTTCTTTTCACATGCCAACAGTACAGGAGGATTATCCACGGCTGCACATCCACATCATACATTCAAAAAGGCAGAGTCTGCAGCCGGCAGCACCAACACATGACACAATTTGAAGTCCAAACCCCAATTGGGGTCAGCTGCCCTCCTTTTTTTCCCTCAAGTGTCAAAAGAACTCGCGCAACGTTCCTTTTGTCCACGTCGGCAGGAATATAATGCCGTTTGATAGGACAGGCGCTCCAGCAAGATAGATGGCGAATGGTAAAACATGCAATTACTACACCTGTCCACGCAACAATGTAACCACCTTTTGTCTGCCCCTCTCTCTGTATGAAGAGCTGCCTTGGCTGGGTTTTGTGGGGCCACAGTCATACAAAAGATGGTGGAAAAAGTGACTGGTTTCCAGGTGAGAAAGAGAGGACCTCCTTTTGTGGTGTTTAAAGGAGACGAGCGGGTGGTTGTAACAGGGAATAATGAGACCATTGTCAATGGAAGCATTGCTGGCTGCGCCACCTTTGGGTTATTTTCCCTGTTGTGTCGTCTGCCTCTCTTGCTCTTGAATTTGTAAAAAAACCTGTTGAGAACCGACATCGAGCACGGAGTGGAGTGCTGACTTTTAAGTATTAATTATACGGGCAAGAAATATACTACACATTTACAAAAAAACACCTGAAATAAAATCGTTGTCAGCAAATCTTTGGTGGGATATTAACATTTAAATGTGCTGTCACCTTTGAGAAGGAGAAAACAGCTATAGCAGATGTATATTGTTACATGTGTACATGCCACCTAGCTTTATGAGGTGAGAAAGTGTGAATCTATTTTGGAACTCATTTGAAGACAGGGAAATCAATTGAAATAGTGGTGAGTGTTAGAGATGGCTGTGCACACAAAAAGCATCCCTCATACACACAAACATACAATACATACATACAAAAAATATTTTTGCCAATGTATGCTTGGGCAATCTAAACAGCATCAAGATAACTATTAGTCCATGCTATGCAATACTTGCATGCAATACTGCATGCTAGCAAACATTTTGCTAATAGGAACACAGCTTCCAGCCCTTCAGCCTTTTTTTCTCAGATAAGAAACATGGGCTGTTTGGTTATTAATAAAATGATCCCAGTCAGTCGCTACGTTTTCTTTTAGTGCCGACTGTCAACAGGTGTTTCACCCTGCCATTTGCAACGGCCGGCTTGGAACGCTGTCATAATTTCTCAGAGGGCCACGTGGTTGCAACTGCGTGGCCAGTTATAGAAGAAATATTGCCTCACTTTGATTGGATTTCCTGATGATGTAAGACATCTGAAAAAAATACAGGAACGTAAAAAGTCAGATCTTTTAGACCGTAGAAACTTCTTGTATATACCCTGCGTAAGCAAAAGGGAAAAGCATTCTTGAATGTACTGTATATGATTTAGTAGAATATCTCTTTGGAGACAACGCTATAGGTAGGAACCTGTTCACGTTTTATATTCAAATGTGTTTTGAACAGGAGATACATTTGCATATTGTGTAGCTAAAAGTAAGGGGACTTATCGGTGGACACTTGAAGATGGACGACAAAATAAAGAAAAATAAATTCTGTCAGGTTTTCACGTTAATATTGCATGGAGATGAGTGCTCATTCTTTTCTATGAGGCTATTTTCAGAAGAGAAGCCATTGTCCTTGAAATGTCTTGAAATATCCGATACAGGTGTGTGTGTGTGTGTGTGTGTGTGTGTGTGTGTCCACCTCTTAATGCTAAATGCACTGACACAATAGTCACTACAATTGGGGAAATAACTACGTGTGAATACAAAGTATTGCAAAAAGCAATGTTGGGAAAAACTTAGATTCTCTGCACACCAAGCCTTCAGACTGGTATTCTTTCAGCTGTAAACTGTCAAATAGGGTAGTGGAAAACACTGACATCTAAAAATCAAACTGGGGGCTTCCGCTATATAGTTGAATTCAATCAGAAAAAGTTGGCTCAAGTTAGTATGAAGTTAATCTGTCCTGCAAGTTATCTGCTGTACACATATTTTACATTCACCAGATTCCATTCGAGCACTACCTGTTGAACTTGGTTACGACCATCTCTCACCTTAGAATAATAACCAAACTTTTAAATGGTTTTTTTTTTTACAATGACAGACAGACAGACAGACAGACAGACAGACAGACAGACATACTTTATTGATCCCTGAGGGAAATTGCGTTCGTAACAATACTCCA
>JAOPUH010080125.1:0-13004 GCA_027123175.1 Urophycis cirrata | reverse complement strand
AAATATCGCTTCGATCACTATGAAAAAAACCCGAATATAGATTTTTTTTTCTCGGTCCGAATTTCATTGCGTTTGGGTCTGGACCCGAACCGGAGTCCGCCTATTGAGTAACCCTGTTCTAAACCCTTAAAGTCTCCGTGGGACCAAACCAGAGTGGACCTCTGACCTCTGGCTTGGGTTCCACAACATTCTTGAGTGTCTGTAAGGCCAGTACCATGCCAGCTCACAGGGGGTCTTCAGAAACAATGCCCTGAGTGAGTTATCACTGTTGCATAACAGACCGGAGTCTGTGAATGGTGGAGGAAGCTGAGAACATGAGAGCTTCCTCCGGGCCAAGCTTAGTTTCCACAGCTGGTGCCACAACAGTGTGAGAACGTGAAGAACATGTACTCTGAAAACACGGCATAGGGTTTCCTCTAACATACCGCACATTACTTACTCTCGGCAGTCGCAAGAACCTTCCTGACGAGCTTCCAGAAAACATGTCTGTCGCTCCAACCAGAGACACATCTGGTGGAGGAGGAAGGAGGGACAGGAAGAGGAGAAGGAGATGGAGGGAGAGGAGGAGAAGGGAGATGAGGAGAAGGAGGGAGAGGAGAAGGAAGGAGAGGAGAAGAGCAGCTGTAAGCTCGCTCCTAAACATGACATAGAACAAGAGAACAGAGAGTTGTAACCTAGAGGAGGAGGAAGAGGAGAGGAAAGAGAGGAGAGGAGGTGGAGGAGGAGGGACAGGAGGGAGAGGAGGAGGAAGGGGAGAGAGGAGGAGGAGGAGGAGGGTCGAGACAAAGTGGAGGGGAGAGAAGAGGTGGAGAGGAGGAGGAGGAAGAGAGAAAGGAGTAGGAGGAGAGAGAGGAGGAGAGGAAGAGGAGGAGGTGGAGGGGGAGATGAAGAGGAGGGTAGCGAGGAGGAGGGGGGAGAGGAAGAGGAGGGGAGCGAGGAGGAGGAGGAAGAGGAGGGGAGAGAGGAGGAGGAGCATCAAAACTTCCAGCAGTTGTCTCAGGTTCAGCTTCATGTGGTGGTGGTCTTCAGAAGGCAAACGTTTCAAACAAGGCCCTGTGTTTGCACGGTTGTGGCATTGGTGTTGAGAGATTCCCCACAGCAGTATGACCAGCAGTAGCATTGTGGTGCTTCAGCTACAGCTAGCCAGTCACACACAAGGCTAGCTTGGCTCATTCAGAGTTTCAATGAAGCAGCATCAGGCAGAAGGGCACAGCTGAGACTAATCTTGTCTGTTAGCCTTTGCCGTTAGCGCTTTCGTCACTGCCAAAATGTACTTTTACAAGAACCATTAGTACCCTGGTACCGCCTTGAAGAGAACATCAAAGAAACGCCACTGAAAACACAAACAACCAAAGCTAAGTCTTCTATGCATTCAGTTTGTGTCGCCTTAAAACTATGCAATGACAATATGACGCTTGTATAATAACTAGTCAGCTAGACACAGACTAGCAAACCATTGCTTAACAACAGCTAGCTAACTACTAGCGAACCAACTGCCAAGTCCCTAGTTTTCTGAATCTCAAAAGCAACACTGAAAGCGTCATACTTTCATAAACAACTTGCTTGGATACCTTTTTGCGGCAACATTTTGATTTTGTAAGTTTGCAAAAGAAGTACCACACATAACACAAACAAACATGTGTTGCGCAATTTGCGATGTTATACCAAGGAACCAACCATATTGCTCATGAGATAGGATGCAGGTACTTTATTCATCACAGACAGGGAATTCAGGAAGGTACTGATGAAGGTGAAGTGTCTGTAAGCAGTACTGCAGGGCCCTCTGCTGTGCAGATCGGGTACTGCAGGTAGTTAGCACAGATCATTCTTTATATTTGTTCACGTATATGCCTCTACAGCGTACCACTGTACTACAGCTTTTGACAGTATGGGTACTGTAACTTCCTTGTGCTTTTGCTTCCTTGTGTTTCCTAGTACATTCCCCAACCAGAAGCTCCGGTTCAATGGCAACGTCAGGGCTAAACTCAGGGCCCGATCTGCCACCTTCTCCTCTGGGGACCTGGACTCTTACAGGCAGTCCAGGTATGTCCTCTGTAAGAACAGCCAAGTGGAACTACAAAGACAAACAAGAGTCCTACTACAAAGGTTCTGACCCCAGACGGATGTGGAGTGGTCTGAGGTCCCTGAAAGGCTACAAAGGGAGAAGTAATGGTGCTGTTCAGCCTTCTGCCTTGGTGCCAGACAAGCTTAACTACTTCTACACTTGTTTTGAGGAATGGAACACCTTCCCGGCTGCAAGGTTAACCGATGACTGCCCTCTAATGTTATCCGTAGCATACATGAGCAAATCCTTTAAGAAGGTCAACCCCCACAAGGCTCCAGGACCAGACGGCATCCCAGGCCGTGTACTCTGAGCTTGTGCCAACCAGCTAGCTGAGGTGTTTGCTGACATCAACCTCTCCCTGAACCTGTCTGAGATCCGCACCTGCGTCAAGTCTTCCACTATCGTACCTGTCACCAAGGTCACCAGCCTGAACACCACAACCAGGTCGGCCCACCAATGTCTCTTCCTCCTAAGGAGGCTAAAGCAGGTTAGCGTGTCCCCCAACATCTTCATCAACTTCTACAGATGCACCAGTGAGAGCATTCTCTCTGGCTGCATCACGTTTTGGTACAGCAGTTGCTCCGTCCAGGACCACGAGGCCCTACAAAGGGTGGTGAAAACCGCCCGACCGTCACCGGCAGGGTGCTGCCCACCCTAGACAATATCTACCTCACCCGTTGCTTGAGGAAGGCCCATAAAGTCACCAGGGACCCCAGCCACCCAGCACACTCACTGTTCAACCTGCTACCGTCTGGCAGACAATACAGGAGCGGTCAGTCACACACTTCACGACTCATGGACAGTTTCTACCTGCAGGCCATCAGATTTAATTTCTGAACCACTGAACTATACCTCAAACCCATTGTCACTCATGTAAAGCCACTGATGTAAATATTTATATTTACATCATTTATAATATTTAATATTCATCATGTAATGGAAACATTTCTGACTGTATAATTAATTCAACACTTCATGTATAATGCTGTATGATACTTATATGCGCATGCACTTTATTCCTGCACATCTATATCATATCTTATGATCATCATTGCTACCATTGCTTCCATCAACACTTATGTACTTTTTTTTATTACTTACATGCTATGCACTTTATATTTTCTCCAATGCTGTTTTATTCAATTCTCCATTGCTGCTCTTACTTAAATCCATGGTGCCCTTATTTTGTTGTACTATATTGTATTGTAAAAAATGTCTTTGACTATCCTCCCATATTGGAACGGGCCTCCAATACATTTCGTTGTACAGTATGACTAATAAATACACAACGAGGACTCATATTTGACAGGAATCTGACCGTACGTCTGTTTAGCAGGGACAGGCTGGCTGGCTGAGTGGCCTATCCCTGAACTCTGGCTCCTTAACACAATTTTCTTCAGAAGGAAAATAAAAAGTTCATTTGACTCTAAATAAAATATTGATTGTTGACACATTCGTAAAATATAAACATGAAGTGGCACGATAGCGTTGCATTTACAAACAATATCTCAGGCCAACTGTAAAAGCATGTAAAAAATATCAGTTTATTTCCGGAAAACACATCTTCCATCTCACTTGTAGCCACTGCATTGTACCCGCTATCATCCAACACATGGAAAACACCAACCTCACGGGACCAGGAAGTGACATCACACCACACAACCAGGAAGTAAGATGACACACAGGCCCCTGAATGCCTGAAGTGGCAGCAGAACACAACCAGGAAACAAGAGAATGCAAAGAACCAGGAAGTGACTTAAAACACAACCAGGATGTGATGCAATACAGTGAAACAAAGGCAGGCACGCCCCGGAAAACAGTGGAAGTGTTAAAAGTACAACATGACTGAACAATTTGTTAATAATAACAATGTGATACTGAGAGGGATCTTCAAAGAAAACAACCAGACACGTTTAATCACAAAACAACACAAATATACAGAAATATGTAGCTAAACACTACTACATTCTTCCTCCAGTCATAAAGTCGATATGTAAAGACGGTTGATGCAATTTTGGATTCGGATTTAAGCTAGAAAATACTATCTTAAATCTTCTAGCTAGCTTCATGTCTCAAAACAAACACTGAGATGAGATTCTGGAATCACCCTGGTGAAGACAACATATCACATTGTGGATTACTGTGAATCCATGGTAACTACAGTACCAAAAAAACATATATAGGAATATATTAGTGCTATGCTACATAAGCGGTTTACATTGAACATTGTAGAGCGGAAACAAAAAACAGTTAATAATTGTTAAACATTACACAACAAAGAACACTGACCGAACGAAAAACGAGACATTAAACATTGTCCACCACAATAAGAACATACAAAATGTCGTTGACCTGAACGAGAACAGACAGGGGAGGGGTGTCGGCCAGTGAAACCCGCTTCTCTGACAGGTCAAAGAGGCGGTTACTAAGCAACGCTTCCTGTAGGAACACCGAAGGCACTGGGCGGCACATCAGGACTGTCCAAACCCACTCCCAACCGACATGCCAGTGCAGCAGTCCTACTTATTCTGACACGCTTAGCCGTGTATTTCACCCTTTTCTGTCAATAGCGTAGAAACCAGATTCATATATATTTCACCCACATGTCCCAAACTATTGCTGTGACACTCAAGTTGCATTTATGGTTTATATTCGATGACGTTATACTGGAAACCAGAAGGAAAGGCCAGGCATCTTTATACCTCCGATTGGAGTTGTGTGTTCCTCTACATACCACACGTTTCCATTCAGAAGTAGGCCTACACATCCTCTTTAAGGGCAGCCCACGCAGGAGCTGAAGGGAGAGGTGAACAGCATGAGGCCGAGCGCAGGATCTACAATCCCAACAGCAGGAAACATGAACGGAAAGAAGCATGCACAACCCAAAAAAAGTCAGTCACTGTATTCACGTGGCAATTCTGGTTCCACCCGCCAGGGGGTCAAAAGGTAATTTAAGGGTCGGGTGCCCATGCTCACAAAAGAAAAGTGTCTGTAGAAAAACTGAAACCCCCAAACTTCCTTGAGATTCCTCTCCTGTCTGTCGGTGTCACCATGGCAACATGAGACTCCGCCCCTTCCTTAATCGAGAGGCTGGGTCTGGGGAGTCTGCGAGAGGGAAGTAAAGAACTGTAAGAAGAAAGTAAGTAAGAATGAATTTGGGTGAAGGTGAAGGGAGCACAATGCCCTGCTCTGTTTTGATCACTAGGTGGCGGCAGTCTTGTGTGAGTAGCCTTAAACAGCTAACTGGTAGAAGTCCCAATGCACTTCAAACATACTTTGTTCACACAGACAAAAATGGTTGTGTTTGCGAACCAAAGCTTTAGTTACACAGGAACAGCAAACCAGTCTCTGAACTACAAGGAAGCTAACCTAGCTCCTAAACATGATGGAGAACCAGAGAACATAGGGAGCTGTAACCTAGCTCCTAGAAATGAAGAAGAACCAGAGGACGAGCTGTAACCTAGCTCCTAAAGCCGAAGGAGAACCAGAACACGTACCTCAGAGTTCCCAGCAAGGGACCCTAGGCAGACAGGGACTAAGTGGTGGAGCTCTGTCTGTTCTCCAGATACCTGAACCACAAACCCAGAGAAGATGTAGTTAGGAGGAGAAGGTGGGGGTGTGGTGGATAAGAACTAGGGAGAAGTTGGGAGGTAGTGGAGGAGAACTTAGAGAAGGTGGAGGAGAAGTTAGGAGGTGGAAGAGGAGAAGTTAGGAGGATAAGTTAGGAGGTGGAGGAGAAGACGTTAAGAGGTGGAGGAGGACATACAGGATTTGAACTAAAGGACGGAAAACCCACAATTGAGTCTGTTGCACAAAGTCTGTGAAGTGTTTGTCGTGGGAGTGAAGGTCAAACACCCTCAAACGCTCCTGGGGAGAAAGAGACAAAAACAAATTGAATGATGAGGCGAGGTAAAGTGAGCTAAGAGGAGCTGAAGGTGAGCTGAAGTTGAGGTGAGCTGAAGATGAGCTAAAGGTGAGGTGAAGGTAAGGTAAGGGGAGCTGAAGGTGAGCTGAAGGTGAAGTGAGCTGAAGATACTGTTACCTGTGCAGTGAGGCTGGTATTGGGGGTGTTATGGTGGGTGAGGTCTGAGTCCTGGTCCGGGGAGTTACTGGGGTCCAGTCTGCCTCCAGGTCTGGTACCACTGCAGTACTGAGGCAGGTGGTCGTCGTAGCGACGATAGTGATGGGCTGAGATGGAGTCACTCTGGTACATGGGGTTGACCTCACTGTCTCCATGTCTGGAGAGACAGACAGGCAGTCAGACAGAAAGAAAGAAAGAAAGAAAGAAAGACAGACAGCCAGATGGCTAGTCAGACAGGCAGTCAGACAGACAGATTGACTTGCACTCAGACAGACAGACAGACAGACAGACAGACAGGTAGAGAGACAGGTAGTCAGACAGACAGATGGACTGGTAGAAAGTCAGACAGACAGGTGGCGAGATAGCAAACGGACCGCAGGGGGTCCTCAGAGTCCTCCGGAGGGTACTGCTCCCGTAGTGTGCGGACCAGGAAGTACAGGACCCCTGACGCCACCAGCAGGAACCCAAGCACCGACACCATCGCTATGGCAACCACCAGTGGCTCCGACACATACTCCTCACAGTGCTGCCCACGATACCACCAGTTCTCCCCGACCCGGCACCTGCACACACACATGTTACACACACATTACATGGCACGCATACATGTTAAAACTTACACAGATGTTACACAATACACGGTACATGCTACACACACATGGTACATGCTACACACACACACACACACATTATAGTAACCCACACACTATAGCACCACAAACACACCTACACCACCCACTCCCCCAGCACCCACCTGCAGATGGCCCCCACTCCCGGGACCACGTCACAGCGGCCGTCGTTCAGGCAAAAGTCGGGCCGGGCCTGGCACACGCTGCGGCAGGGGAGCCCCCCCACGCTCACGTAGCCGGCGTCACACACACACTCCGCCTCGCCGGACCAGCCGTTAACCGCGCAGCGGGAGAACTCGTTGCATGCCTGGAACTTGCACGGGTCCGCCTTGTCCCCTGCGGTACCCAAACAGAACCGGTCAGAACCTAGACCAGCAGAACCAGTCAGAATTAAGGCCAACAATCAAAACCTGTCAGAACCAGTCACAACCAACAGAACCAAGAGAACCAGTCATTACCCTAATGGACATCCAGGCACCGGCAGAACCCAATAGAACTGGTCTCAACCAGTCAAAACTAGAACCAACAGAACTGGTCAGAACCAACATAACCAACAGAACCATAACGCACGTCAAAACCATAACACACATTCGGGCCAAGGCTTCCTCTTCCGTGGGCCAGTCCTTGTTTATGGTTTACTCCGATCAAAGACCAGAGAATGAAGTTGGAGTGGCGAGACGCCTTGCCGACCAGACTGGGCCACAAGCAGCTTAAACGTTGTGTTCTGATATTTTGGCTTGTGGCCCACAGAACACTTACACATTTGTATTTTTATAGGTGTTTCAGGTGCAGACGATTGTGGCTAATCTCAATAAACAGCTAGCTCTCCATACGGATGGCTAACCCACATGCTGGCCAGCTCAAAAGTGATTGGTCGATACTACTCAGACTACTTGTGTAAAACTGCAACAATTCCAATACCGGAACCTTGTCCTGTTGCCTACAGATTCTGCGTTCAAATTCAAGATATCTGTTGATAGAGATTATGTCTGCAGTAACTCAGCAATATGATAACTGGATCAGACAGATTAGTGCTAACTACGTGCTAGCGTTGGTGTTCCACCCAGACAGATTAGCACTAACTATGTGCTAGCATTGATGTTCCACCCAGACAGATTAGCGCTCAGGTATGCGATGGTCTGAGCATAATCATTCCAACATAAGGGTTTAGTATGAGCGTTCTGAGATTATTACTCTCTGCCTGTCATCAGTGTGTGCGTGAGTGTGTATTAACCTACTGTCTGTCCTGGGGTGATGAACGTCATGAGAATGTTTTCATGGCAATGGATGTGTCAGATTAAACACGGGGAACCTTGAGAAGTACACCTCAATATTCACACAGGAACTGCTCCAAATCATCCTTCCTCAGACTACTTCCCTCTGGTTGGACATCTCCTGTCCTGTGTTGGACAGTGAGGTTCACCCTTTCCTCTTCAGACCGATGCTCTCAATGTGGCCAAGTACAGATGTGCATGCACAAACCTGTACCCTAAGGTCACCAAATTGGCTGATGTGTTCAGGGGGGATATCTACATGATACCGAATCCTAATTGGTTAAAAAACACTTTTGTTTGATTCTGGATTTGGATTTAGGTTTGAGTCGAATCTAATGAGGTGTGAACATTAGGCGGTGCATGCACCTGACTCCACATCCAAGGAGTACTTGTCGATGGCCAGGTCCATGGTGTGGTAGGCAGTGTCAGCAAAGTCCTCCAGGATGAGGTAGACCACCGTGGTGACCCCCCTCGGGACAGGCTTCCCGAAGCGCATGCGGCTGTTGACAACCACGCTGCCATTCTGGAAGTTCAGGATCTCAAGGTTCTGGAAGTTGCTGAGGTTGGACTGCAGGTATGGAACCAGCTGCAGGGGGAAGTACGAGTCATGGCATGGTAGATAACACTAACCCGCACTGCTTAGCACTGACCCTGCCCAACCTGTATTCCCTAACCCTACCTAACTTTAACACTACCTAACTCCTCACCCCACGCCATGCTCTGCATAGTCTCCACTCTCTCCACCACTGTTTTTACCTCACTATTCATAATATTTACTGGCTATTTTAGCCCTTATGCACACCCCTCACCCATCTATCTATCTATCTATAACCCCATACCCTAATCCAGTAACTGTACCCTAACCCTCTAACTGTACCCTTTCCCTGTAATGCTGCTAGAGTGCTCACCAGATGGATGAAGCGCTGCTCCAGGGCCTGGTACTCTGTAGAGCTCTTGTTGAAGAGGTTCATGGAGAACCTCATGTTGGTCACCCTGAGGCTGAAGAACACCGTCAGAGCCCTGCCAGGCGCTATCGGCATGGCAACTGCCTGCCGCTCTGCGCCATGGTCCTCACTGGAGAGGCCGCTGCTGGCCCCTGCCCCGTCCTGGAACTGGGACAGGTCAAAGGTCAGGTCTATGTTCGGTAGGGCTGAGGAGGCCGGCGTTGAGAGTTGGATATCAGTTAACGGAGGGGCCCCGAGGGCTCCCAGGTTGGTTGGTGTCAAGGAGACGCCCTCCGTCTGGTTGTTCCCGGCCCAGGCAGAACGGGGGGTGCCTAGGGTGGGAGCCCTGGTCACTGGGATGAGGTTGTCGTCATGGAGATTGGCCTGGTGAGGAGACTCTGTAATGTGGTCTTCATGGAGAGGAGACTCTGGGATGTGGTCTTCATGGAGAGGAGACTCTGGGATGTGGTCTTCATGGAGAGGAGACTCTGGGATGTGGTCGTGATGCAGAGGAGACTCTGGGATGTGGTCGTCATGGAGAGGAGACTCTGGGATGTGGTCGTCATGGAGAGGAGACTCTGGGATGTGGTCGTCATGGTGAGGAGACTCTGGGATGTGGTCGTCATGGAGAGGAGACTCTGGAATGTGGTCATCATGGTGAGATGATGGGATGTGATTGTCATGGTGAGGAGACTCTGGGATGTGGCTGTCATGGTGAGATGATGGGATGTGATCATCATGGTGAGACTCTGGGATGTGATCGCCATGGTGAAGAGACGTTGGGATGTGGTCGTCATGGTGAGGAGACTCTAGGATGTGGTCTTCATGGTGAGGAGACTCTGGGATGTGGTTGTCATGGTCAGGAATGTGGTCGTCGTTGTGAGGAGGCTCTGGAATGTTCTCATCGTCTTCTGGTACTGTGTCCGACACACGTGTAAACGGAGACTCTTTCTCAGGGGAAAGCGCAATGTTTTCTTCAGAGCTCACTATGGCAACAGCAGCGGCCGCAGCCGTAGCCGTGGTAACCAGCATGACCTCATCCTCGGCCAGGTCCTCTGGCGACAGATCGGCTGGGGGTCGCGTGGGAGTCACTGGTTGAGCCACACCCACATGTTGCTCCTCCAGAACCTCAAACTCTTCCTGCTGTCTGCTGTCTGGCCGCAGCAGTACAGGTTCCACGACCACTCGTGGTTCTGATATATCCGTAGGTACAGCCTCTGTGACCGGTGCCGTCACAAGAACCGGCCCTGCGGCAGCAGTAGGCTGGACCACACTAGGGGAGTCTGGACTGGGTCCTTCTGGGGGCAAGTGTTCAACAACAAATTTGTCACTTTCTCCCTCAGCTTCCCTTGGATCTGAGAGTGCGTCCTCCTCGGAACTGCCTACTGTGATCTTCTGAGGCATACTTGTTTCCACGGGCCCCGCTCCTGCCAGAGGGGCCAGGTCCCACGGCGTAGAGTGTTCTGGAGAATGTGTAGAGAGATCTGAAGCATGTGAAGGGGGTTCTTGAGAATGTATAGAGAGATCTGGAAAATGTGAAGGGGGTTCTGGAGAAAGTGTAGAGAGATCTGGAGAATGTGAAGGGCGTTCTGGAGAACGTGTAGATAGAACTGGAGAACGTGTAGGGGGTTCTGGAGAACGTGTAGAAAGATCTGGAGAATGCGTAGAGGGTTCTGAGGAACCAGTAGCCGCTACAGTGGAGGAGAAGGGTTCACTGAGGGTGAACTCATCGTAGACCCCAGAGGCCTCCAGAGATTGAACCGACAGTTCGCGAGGCCGGTTGTCCGCAGTCCACAGCACGGGAGGGTTGGAGGTGCTAGCAAAGCGCGGGTCTGAGCGGAGGTCCTGGGTGACCACCACTGGACCCCTTGCAGCAGAGGTTGCCGCCTGTTCCTCGAGGGTTATCGCCCTGGCTGGTTCTCCTCGCCGCTCCTCCTCCTCCTCGCTTCCATCGTCCTCCTCCTCCTCCCCCGGCGCCTCCTCAAGGTCAGGCGGAGGGAGCACCTCGTGGAAGGCCATCCCTCTGGAGTCCAGCGCAGGCGTCCAGGCCTCTGTGCTGCTCCCTGTGCCGTCTCCAGAGGAACCTCCAGAGGACCCCTCTTCCTGAGCCTCCTGGGCCAGGGATGGGGGACTAGTGTCGGGGGCTGGTGATCCCACCGTGCGGCCCCCACCAGGAGTAGCTGGAGATGGGGGGTCGCCAAAGAGAAAGCCCTCGTCCTCGAAGCTTCCCGTGCCTAGGGACCAGGGGAGAACAAAGGAGGTGAAACATGGACCTTCAGGGATAACAAGGGAGGTGAAACATGTATATTCTATAAGCCATGTATATATTAATAACTTGACTTACTGTACTCCTTATAACTTCCTGTTGTGAGGTCAACAAGGGGAGGGACTGTGCTCTCGTCCAATAGCAGCACGTCGTTTTCGCTGCTCACTGCATCAGAATGTTGGACCACCCATGGGTCAAAGGTCTCCAACAGGAAGTGCTCCTTCGTGAGGAAACCAGCATTGCCATCCACTTCCTGGGGGGGGGCATCGGGGGGTTTCTCAGCCGCCAGGACGTTATCCTGCCAAACACATGTCTTGATTTATCTCCTTGTCTCCTCCACTACCCTCCTATCACCTTGTCTCCTTTACGAGCCTCCTATCACCGTTTCTCCTTCATCAGCCTCTTATCACCTTGTTGTCTCCATTACTAGCTTCTTAACACCTTTTCTTCTTCACTAACCTTATATCACCTTGTCACTTTCATTACCCACTTGTCACCCCATCTCATTCACTGCCCACTTAACACCTTGTCTCCTTCACTAACTTTATATCACCTTGTCTCCTTCACTAACCTTATATCACCTTGTCTCCTTCAATACCCACTTATCACCCCATCTCCTTCATCATCCTCTACCATCTGACCATATACCATGTCAGAGACATCGGCAGTGTGGCAGAAGTTTACCTGCTTGAGACAAAACAAATAGAAGAGACGCACACAGGAAGAAACATCGCTGCGCCACTATCTGAAGTTGCTGATTCCTTCCAAATTCCAGAGGTAAAGAGAGTGTCTGTTGTCTGTGACAACGCTGCTAACATGGCACTCTGTGTGGAAACACTAAAGGAGTCACACGAACGGTTGGAGATGCAGGGAGTCAGGTGCACCGGGCACACTTTGCAGCTCCGTATTAATGCTGCGCTCAAACAAGAGACAATCTGTCGCGCTGTGGCTGCAGCGCGTCATCTTGTGGCACATTTTAAAAAGGAGCCCAAAGACAAAACTGGGCTGAAACAGAAACAGAACAGAAACAGGAGCAGCAAAATGTCCCATCAGTATAGTTTCGGTAATCATGGGCTATTATAATGCGCAGATGCACATGATGCAAAACGCTGTCAGAGCGTTTTGCATCCCATTCGTCGATTCTTAGTCGAAATTTCAGGGTTTCAGTCAACCAAGAATTTCTTTGGTTGATTACCGCCCTACACTTCAGCATAATGTTAGCTTAGCAGCTGTGTAATAGTTTAGCACACTGTTGGCTCAGCAGACTGGCATTAACTACCTCAGCTGCTCGACTGGTACCTCCATCACTAAAAGGAGGAAAAGGTCAGATGGCGAAATCTCAACTCTTCTCCTTTTTGGCACTGCAGTGGTGGAACGAGCTCCCTGCCAATGTCAGGACTGAAGAGTCACTCCCCATCTTCCAGAAGAGACTCAAGACCCACTTGTTCAGAGTTCACCTGAACCCTGCATACAGAGGCGGAGTCGCCGTCGGGACGATCGGGAGTTTTCCTGGTCGGCCGGTGAGGTCACATTTAACGTGAGCGGCCGCGAGATGTGTGTTAGCCGGCCCTACGCATTATCTACTAGTATTTTACTTCTGGACTCTACCCTCCGCGAAAATCTCTAAGGGTATACCATTAAATAGACCCAATTTTCAATCAATATTTGTACCACTTGCTTACTCTCTATATCTCACTCATGGTTACCCTACACAATCTACTCATTTTTGTGTAGCCTCTCTTAAT
>JAOPUH010078876.1:0-13036 GCA_027123175.1 Urophycis cirrata | reverse complement strand
CCTCTGTTTGTAGGACAGAGCAAACGAAACAGCAACACAAATGGCACCAAGTGAGCATGAATGAATGTACTGCTGGTAACGATGGAAATGATGTGATCATTGATCATTTACCTTGTCTGGCCATCAGTAGTTATTGTAGTAATTAAGACATTCATCACCATTTTGTAAAACCTACCTTACGTCTGGACACCTCACCCTCACCCTCCTCATCCCCCTGGACATATTATTTATTGGACATATTATGTATTTGTATTCATGTATTTCTTATCAGAGTATAACTACCATTGTAGTTGTACCCATTTTTATGCTGCTCACCTGTTGTGTTGCACTACTGCAACACTGTACACCACCCTGTTACTTATTATTTCTGTACTACCTCTATAATTACTACCTCCACTTGCACTATCTGTTTATTTTGTACTGTTGTTACTTACTGTTTACTACTGTTACTTTAAATATTATTGCCACTTATAAACTGTCCACCCATATTGCCCTACTCATGTACAATACTGCACCTAAATCGCTCCTTTGCACTTCTGGTTAGAACGGCAACTACATTTTGGCAATGACAATAAAGTTGAATCTAATCTAATCTGACCTAAAGCCCAAACTACACAAACATGAAGGGCATCGATTTACGGTATCGATTCACACACGTGGTAGTATTTGAATTTGTCAGGGCTCACAAGCGTGTGAAATTTTTTTTTCACGATTCGACGACTTCAATCAACTTAACTGACAACTCATCTTCAGTCTCCGCTCCCCTCCAAATGTCCACGTTAAGACGTCTTTAACTTTGACAAAAACGAACCAGGCGTCAACGACAGCACACCTGCGCAGGCCGCTCCATTGCCTGTGATCCTTCACAATCAGTGTGATCATGCCAGCGGAAAGCAAAACTTTATTCAGAGGAATCGCTGACTTCCCGCTTGGCTGGTCCAGGCCCCGCTGGTCAACACTGGCTTTAAAACAGCTTTGTGACAGCGTGGTGATAAAACGACGGCCTTCCTCCCTCCCATCAGGATACGCCGGTCAGCCCGACCATGTGGTCGGGCTGACAGAGGCAGGGCTTTCTGTTTGTATTGTCTCTGAAAAAAAAAAAACAATACACAGGTGGCTAAAGTCAACTACCGTTTCCCGGTAAATACGCGGCAATTTTCCGGATAGGTGTCACAGCGCTGACCTCGACCACCGCTCTTTCTTCTCGCTTCCCACTTACAAGCGGTTTCAGTTGGAACTCTTTGATCTTGAACCGGGCTGAGCACCTTCCTGTGAGGGATTTTGTTGAGCGATGTTATACAGAAACACAGAAGGAAACAGGGGGATGGGTAGGAGGTGAGGTTGGTGGGCCCCGGGCTATGAGGGAGAGATACCAGCCGATGGCTCTGTTGATGATGGCGATGGGCTGATTAGAGGAGCTTGTTCCTCTGACCCCCTCCCCACCCCTCCACTCCTTATCTCAGGAAGTGTCCTCAGGAGGCCGATGGGAATCAATCGTCAACCGTCAGTGTAATTAGATCCTTTCCATGAACCGCCCAGGCTAGCTGTCGCGCCTCAGCCATAGATGACAGCAGACAGGCCCTGACGAGGCCCTGACACACCCCGGTCTGGCAGACCACGCCGGACCACCGGTGGGCCGTCTGTGGGCAGCACAAGAACTTTGTCAAGCCGGGCACGCAGAGGACTAGTGCTCTGGCATGGGGGTGTAGAACGGATGTGCTAGTCGGCCTCTGGTTGTGGTGTTTGCGGTGTGGCGATGCAACAGTGCAATACCTCCATCACTAAAAGGAGGAAGAGGTCGGACGGCGAAATCACAACTCTTCTCCGTTTTTGGCACCGCAGTGGTGGAACGAGCTGCCTGCCAATGTCAGGACAGCGGGAGTCACTCCCCGTCTTCCGGAAGAGACTCAAGAATCACTTGTTCAGAGTTCACCTGAACCCTGCATGACATCCATCCTCTACTGACCCCATCCTCCAAAAAAAAAAAAGAAAGAAAGAAAATAATAATTAAAAAATAAAAAAACCCTACCCTCATGCTCTTGTACGTCTCGGCACTTTATAACTGCTCTTTGTAACGTGGCACTTAGCCAGAGATGTTGCTTGAAACTTGTTCTGGTGACTTCTTACTGTAACAGCAATGGAATGTTTCACTTTCTTCTGACAAATGTACTTTTTGTAAGTCGGTTTGGATAAAAGCATCTGCTAAATGCCCTAAATGTAAATGTAAATAAACAGTTGACCTTTGCTGCGGCTAGCTATGTGACACGTGTCAGGGCCGACAACGATCATGACCGGGCAAGAAGACATGAGACCTGTCTCAATATTAAGTGTTGTTAAGTACTGTTACAAGCTTGTGGAGTATTTGTGTTGTTGTTTTCTATGTTGCTACTTGTTGCCTAGCGGGGGACTATATTTACTCAGTGCAAGGGTTCCCACACACTTTTCCATCCCATAGTGATCCACCCAGGGAGGTGCTTTTGCCCACCAAATGATTTAAATTTACATTTACATTTAGGGCATTTAGCAGACGCTTTTATCCAAAGTGACTTACAATGAGTACATTTGTCATAAGAAGGTGAAACATTTCATTGCTGCTAATACAGTAAGAGAGTCACCAGAACAAGTTTCAAGCATTTCAATTGCTAGATTAACCATTGCTAGTATACAACATCTCTGACTAAGTGCCAAGTTAAATAACAATTAAAGTGCCAAGATGTACAACAAATAAGAGCATGGGTTATGCAGGGTTCAGATGAACTCTGAACAAGTGGGTCTTAAGTCTCTTCCGGAAGATGGGGAGTGACTCTGCAGACCTGACATTGGCACGGAGCTCGTTCCACCACTGCGGTGCCAAAACAGAGAAGAGTTGGGATTTCGCCATCCAACCTTTTCCTCCTTTTAGTGATGGAGGTACCAGTCGACCAGCTGAGGTAGTTGAGCCGAGTGCTCGAGCAGGGGCATGGTGATTTGTGATTTGTGCAGAAACATTCGGGCCGCTGCAACCGTCTTATGGGTTGCTAGTCGAGATTCTGCATCTAAAGGATGTGTGTCACCTATGGAACAGAATAGTATTTCAACCCCGGTGCAGATGAGGTTGATCCTCGCTCCAGGGTGTGGTGTTTGATGGAGTCTGCCCTCCCAGGAACCGTCCTGATCCCGCGAGTGTTCATGTGACCTGCTCCTCAACATAACAAGGAGCAGGTCACATGAACAAAACTAAGGTGATGGATGTGATGGCGGACAGAGAGTAGGGTAGAAAAGGTGAGCACAACAAGCCATGCAAACAAGCCCATGCATACATACAAGCGCATAGTAACCACAGCTCTGTAGCAATCCCAACCCCAAGGGGGCAATGGGATTGTTTCCCCTCCCCCCCCCTGAAGGATTCCCTTCCCTGGGGTGGAGAGGGGTGGGTTCTGGTCCCTGAGGGAAGAGTTACAGCCGTCCTGCAGGATTATACAGACCGGGTTTCGACGAATTACGCGCATCGAAAAAACATGTTTGCGTCGTAGACAAGACATTGTACGAACGCGCGCGGCAAAACACACACACTGGACAGATCTTTTGCAGTCGGACGCATTGCTGAATAACGACACGTTGTCGTCATTATAATCATCATGGCATTTCATCTCATTCAATCCACAAATCCACATACACACGGTATCCGTCTGAAAGCGGTTCTGACTAAAACCGACCAAGTCCTGTGATAATCCCCACACAGGCACACGAGGAGGCCCTGAGATGTGTTTACCTGCCGTCTGCACATACAACCGCTGTTGCTATGGAGTGGCGGGCCGTGACTGAGGAGGCGGTGACTGGGAAAAGAGTATCAGACCAGGTGTCTCTGGGAAAACACACACACACACACACACACACACTGACAGATACACACACACACACACACACACACATGCGCACCTACGCACACCCACACACTCGCATATGGCCACGCACACATAGGCACGCGCGCGGGTCCATTAACAACCATAAAAAGCAGGGGCTTGTCAGCATTAATCAGGCCGGTTCTGTTATTGTCGAAGGCCTAAGTGGGGGTGTACATGATGGAGATCGCCTTAGGGTTTTCCCTCCATCAGGTCGGCCTCTGTGTCCGTGCAACACGTCCCTCAAAAGGGAATACACTGGAGACATCGACTGATTCATCGAATTACTCATCTGTACAAGTATTTAAAAACCAGGTGATGTCGTTTTTATATTCACTTTCCAACACCAGCTGTTCCTACCAGATGCACGAGGGTTTCATTGGTCTTCACAACGTTGCTGGCTTGAGCCAAGGCTCAGACAAGGAATTCGCCCGTCTACTATTAGGAAGGAAGTGGCACAATATGCCCGGTCAGCACCACAGGATACATTAGCAGCTAAAGGGTTTTTTTGGTTGTTGTTGTTTTGTGTGCGTGTAGCCCATACGCTGCCTCTCTGGGGTTATAATGCTCCCTCGCTGATTTCAGGGCTTTGACATTTTGGTGACATCACCGGACGGCCCCAGCTGACAGGACATACAGTATAGCGGCTCACCTCCATCATGTGAGGTCTCGGTGCTTTCCATTTCTGACATGAAAAAGGGGGCATTATGTATGTTTTGCCTGTCATCATGGTAAATGTGGTAGCCTTCTGTAAAAAAAAAAAAAAAAAGAATATTGGGCCGAATGATTTACGCTTTGGTTAACCGGCCAGAAACAGCAAACTAATGGAACAGGGAGTCGCTTGTATAATACAAACCACTCTCCCAAACCACTCCCGTGAACAACACGTTATCAATACAAATTGTATTGACAACGCGTTGTTCACGATCGATCGTGCCTGCTCATGATATAAAGCCTATATCATAGTTAATATTCATGAGAAAGATGCACCCATTGCTAATTTCTTTATCCTAATTTATTTATTTTGAACCGGGACATTTCTGGGCACAGCTCCAGGCGAGGACCGGCCGCCACCAAAAACAACACGGACGTCTGGTTCTACTTCACGAGTCCACCACAACGCCGTGCTGTCCCTCCCTCGGGCCGTCGCTAACAAAGAGTTCTTACGCGGCATGCTAATGACTTCACCCAACATGCTAATGAGTCCTAGCATGCAAACAAATTGTTCCTGTGACGTCAAAAAAAAAAAAAACTATCGTGTAACCATCAACGATTAATTGGGAAGTCATAAAAGAAAAAAAAATATATACAAATGTGTGCGATAAAAAGCTGGCATTCGCCAGCTTACAAGTGTTGCAGGCGTGGTCTTTTGTTGCAAGGCATTTCCACATGTTGTCATGTTTTTTCATATTGCTTTGATAAAATGGAAGAGTCATGCTTGTAGAGTAAAAAAAAAAAAAAAAAAACGATCTCAGAGTACATAAAGCTGGGTCAAGAACAAGTGAGTAGAACTGGGGAAATGTCTCAGGATTATTCAAGTTACGTTATGTACTCGCGCAACACTGCAGCGCGTCTTATTCATCTGATTATGTTGTTTTCATCGGTAATAAAGCTTGTAAATCAGTGATGCATGGGTCACGCATGAACAGTGGGCTGAGACAGCCAATAAGTCTCTGTGCTGGATAACACCACACACTTGATCCCCCCATGCTCGTTATAACAGGTGACACTGTCTGTTCAAATCAACAACAGGTGAGTTTGGTGCTAATTGGCGCCATTATTTGCTCTTTATGTGGAAAATGAAATTCAGTAATGACCGGGTCATAAAATCAAGGACCATGGCCCAAATCCCCACAAGTTATTATGATCCTTGGTTACTCTGGGTAGATTTTAGTTTTGATTTGTTGGCATAATTGTATGACATAATCAGACACACATATGCGCGCACACACATTAACCCATGCTTGCACGCACACACACACACACACTCACACACACACACACACACACACACACACACACACACACACACTCACAAAGGCGCAACTTCTCCTTTCAACATATTTTTTATTGTTTCCTTTTAACAGCTTTCTTGGCCTATTATATGTTCTCTTCTTTTATAAAAAAAAAAATCTAGCCTCCTCCTTTTCTTTCCCCTCTACTTTCCTTTCCAGAAGGCAGAAATGCAAGCAAGTTTGACCCAAAATGTGATTCATGAACCTGTGGGAGTTCAAAAAATTAGACAAGGAACCATAAAAAGAAACTTAGTCAGGATTAGGAGCAATAAACATTATATTTTTTGTATTTAAATGTATTTTACTTTATTGCAGACTCATGTATCTTCTTTTTAAGGTGCCTATGTCAGTGCACATCATAAATACATCGTTTTTTGTGTGACTTGTTTTCATTTATAACTTACCTTAAATCACAGTACAACATTATTTACTGCATTTATTACATCTGTTTTCCTGTATGTTTACGTCAGTTAGAACATTCTGGAGCAACACAGCTGCACCTAGGTTGCAGTGAGACATGCTGTAAGCTAGCGCTAACACCTGAGAGCACATGGTGGTGGGGAGCGTCAACGTAGCATGCGATTTTATTGTGAGCTCTTTCTTTCCGTGCTCATGCTCCAGCTTGAACTTAAAATGTTCGATATTTCATTTTGCCTGAACCTGCTCTTCACTCTCTGTAGACTGTAGGCTCGCTATGGTTGGCTTTAGTAACAACTAAAACCATTAATTGTTTAAAAGGTCCATAAATAATTATGAGGTGCCTTTTTCTTTTTTTTTTAAAGGCAGCCCTTTTGCTCCTGTATGTTGGCTGTTCATAAATGGACTGGACTGGAACTTTTTTTTTAATACTTTTTATTGTGTGGGCAACAATTAAGCCTGACATTTATCTTGGAGCAGAGGCTGCAAGCAGGTGAGATACTTAGCCATTAACATCCTGGTACTGAAGACCCTTGCATGATGTTTTGACACAAACGCATCTGTCACTGAGATACCTTGCAGGACAAGTAGCGCGCTAGCTATTTACTGTACCCAGTAAGTAGTTAGCTAGCCTTGTCACTATACCTAGTTACTTTACCTAGCTTAATTTACCAACCTGTTATTAGGCCAATTAGTAGGTAGAGCCTTATTTTATATTTCACCATCGTTGAAACATTGAAATAGCTGCTAAATACGTTTATTATTCAAACGTCAATAAAATCCCCCTGCTTGCTGCAACCTCTTATTGCTATGACCGCAATTAAATAGTGGGATAGCTACCATGGAAAAAATAAATCCTAGTGAGCACCATAGAACATTCTTCAACATAATTCAGCACTATGTGTTTCTTGTTTCAATTCAAATGTGTGGCTCTTTTACTCTTTTACTTTATCAAAGTCAGTATGAAATGAAAGATTTGGCCCACCTGACCTAGAGAGTTACGGTACTTGACTAGTCACTAGCTAGTTACTGTACCCAGTTAGTTGTAATCTAGCTAGTTTTTGTATTTGGCTAAGTAGCTAGCTTGTTACTGTACCAAGCTTTTAGCTAACTAGCTTTTTCTTTTGCTTTCTTTTTATAGGACAGGACTGGTGACAAGAGAGTCGCAGAGGGGAGCGGCCACACGCTTGTTAGTGTCCAGGAAGTGTCCAGGAAGCGGCTGCCTCTTTCTGAAAGGTGAGAAAAGTGTAGATCCAGCCAGATCTATGTCCCTGAGACACTCGCCCGCTGCCCCAAAAAAATCCACAGCTGTTGTTTTCTCCACTCCCCACAGCCCACCCACCTCCATAAAACCCCTGCCCTGCCCACGCACGTGTATGCCCCTCTGAAGGGCTAATCCCTTTGTGTTTGTCTGTTGATATCTGGCCGGCACAGCAACGGGGCCTTATCCCCAACCTTTCGTGGCAACCATTTAATCATTCCCAATGTCTTTGTGTTCCAAGATGAGAATATTACCAAGATGAGACAGCCGTGATAATATTCTGATGTCCGTAATAATGTACAGCCGTCACTTGAGGAGAATGTGCTGGAAATTCACCGACACAGGATCCATAATTGATCCTCCAAAAAAAACAAACGGTGTACAAGCAAGACATACAATTTCCCATTTAGCTATTGATATGTGTCATCCATCCCAACACAATTCAGTGGCCAGTTTCACTTTTGGACAACCAGCAGACATTTGGAAAACAATGGAATTCGAGGAAAACATCTGCAGGAAGCGTGAGATGAAATGCAATCACTTCCTGCCGATGGGTTCTATGTTTGTCTCTTAATGTCTGCAGTTGCATCCTTGACCCAGATGTCTAACTCCTACCTGCTCATTCATAGGCCTATCATGATTCTGAATTCCCCGTAAGTCACTTGTAATACGAATCTGCTACATTTGTAAATTAAATTAATAGTAAAATAGGATGGACTTCCAAATGTTCATCTTCTAATCAATGCAACTCTTTATGATGAATTTTCAAAATATAGGTTTAACTAAAAATAAATAAATAATACAACCAACCCAGGCATTGAAATACATTTCATACCTTACATATATTTTGGCCAAATGTATCCAGTCATGGCAGTGAGGCACTCACTGTTTCCACCCCAGAAATACCAAGTAATACAATTATTTTCACCATTTGCTGTCAGACTGCTGGGCGGTACGTTGAGGCTGCCATTTTGAAGTCAGTGAAGGCCTCTGTAGGGTGTTGCATTGTATGGCTGAGGCCCACGTTGCATAATACGATTCACTAGCTTGCAGGTGCGGTCGAGCGTGAGATGGAGCTTGACGACCACCGGCCTTACAGGACAACGTGCTGGTGTTAGCGATGCATATGTAGCCTATTTTTACTCTCAGCAGGGGGGTTACCAGAGTAACATTCACATTTGGGTTCATCATTATGACATGTGATACACTACGCTTCTTCATTTCTGCTCCTGGGTTTAATATGCAATAACATTACTTTTAGTGGGAAAATAGGTTTGGAAAATAAAACCCTGAAATGCCTTATTTAAGTCATTATGGAAAAATACGGTGATATTTCATTTGTATTTGCTGTCTGCTCTAATTGCGTGAAGATCTTTGTCAGTACCCATCAATTCAATAAAATTGCTTACATTTAGCTATCTTAAAAGTGGCAGAGGAAGATTTTCATGCAAGTAAATGTCTGGGAAGTCTATCACTGAATGGGGTAGCGACGGTGATTGAGCGCATAGCCCACTGAGGAAAGCCCTTACGTTAACAGTATTATGAATGCTATGAAGTGTGGGTCAGCCGCGACACTGTATCTCTGTGAAAATGGCCACTTATCGCCCAAATTGCTCATGTTCCCTCTTTCTATTTCTCTCACACAGACACGCCACATATTGGGATGCTCTCTCTTTGTCTTTTTAGACACACACACACGCACATCTGCTCGCAAGGCAATTTTATAATAATTTAATCGGCTTACGGGATACAGCTTAGTTAATCATGGTAAATGTCAAACAAGACCTGAAACATATGTCCCTGCGTGTGACCCCGTGCTGGCTGTGTGCTTAACTGTCAGGCGTGTTCATACTCACAACCACTGAATTTATTACTAAATGACGATGTGAAGAGCTTCTCGCTTCGTCCAGCCCCTACTGTACGGCAGAAAAAAATCACGCTTCCCGGATTTAATTTGGTTAGATTTGAGTATTAGGCGATGCTTGATTGTTGCGTCCGTGTGTCATGTTCTATAAAAAGAAAAGAGTGCGGCAATATTGAATTAACGGCACAATTTCGCCTTGTAAATGATGACAATGCTCACGGTGATGGGGATGCTAGCATAATTCGGCATAATTGTTAGCTAGCTGTCGGTTGAAGGCTGCGGAGACAACGGTCTTTTAGTCGTAGCCCTGAATTCAACTCAAGATTCAGATTCAAGTCCTTTGTTATCAAATGTGCAGCATCACTTACAGTCATACTGTACAATGAAATGTATTGGACATGGCTCGTTCCAACACGCGATACGTAAACGCGCGGTCGACCAGATAGCTTGTCCACAACCTCTCGGAAGCATTGTCGCTCCACTGGGCTGTTCGACAATAGAGCAAATAACTCTGCTGTTGCCGGGGCGGCATAACTTTGCCGCCACATGCATTCTTTTTTTGTGTGCGTGTGTGTCCAGCTGATCTGTGTTTCATTGGGGTGCATAATAGAAGGATCAGAAGAGGAATTTGTTGAACAAACGGGGCTGCTTGAACTGTAGGAACCTTTGTGGCCCGTCCTCAGTGCCCCTCACTGTACTATGTGTGTGTGTGTGAATAAAACACAAGTATGTTTGGAAGGGGATACAGCACCCCTCAAAGCCTAGAATGCCAAAAATGCAGATACAGTTTGGTAAAGTTGTACTCTTGGTGGAAGATGAAGCCATCATGTACAATGATAAAAGTCTGTAGTATGTAGTAGTAGTAGTAGTTGTAGCCGGTAGTTGTAGCTGTAGTATCCAGTCAGTGTATCCCAAAGACTTATCACTTAATATAATATTAATATCACAAGACTATTGGTCCGCCCTCGCATGACACATTGTGTGAGCAATGGATTAACAAATCATTGCATTTTGCTGGTGTGATCCTTTTAAAGGTTTGTTGTCTCACACATGCATCGCAACGTTTTTCAGCGCTAAATTAGTTGCCCAGAACCTGTCATCAGTATGCATAGTTATCGGGTATCAGTGAAGCTTTTGTCATTCATTCTCAGAGAGATGGTTGTTTGGATAATTGTTTTTAGGACTCATCATGGCGTGCCAGACAGACACAGCGCTAGCCTAATTTATGGTCGTCTCTCGTAAATCACTGCAAACCGCCCTCACGCTTACGGTCTAAATGCTTTTGCCCCCCAACCTTGCTCCCCATACACATTCTCCCCATCCATCAATGTGCACAAGGGCAGCTCGTCTCCCCCATGCACCGGTTCACAGAGCTATAAATGAAAAGAGAACTTTGTTGAGGAGAGGCAGCCGAAAGCCCCTCCTGTGTAGCGGGGCAGCTCCGGTAGCTTCCCGACCAGCTGTTGTTGCAACCTCGAACCCCACCACCACCACCACCACCACTACCACCACCAGAATCCCCTGGGGTGAAGTAATGTCGATGCTGACTGAACGCAAGGCTGGAAGATAAGCCGTGTAGGAAAATGAAGCAGCAGAGTCATGAGTGTTGAGGTCAGATGAAGAGGTATGGGATTGGATTGGATGATTCACCAATAGCAAGTTGGAGGGGAGGAGGCTGTGTGATAAAAGCTCTAATTCACTATCACTCACTTTATTCCAAACCCTAAACAGAGTAAATGTGCCCTTATTGTTGATGTATCACAGTAAAGTAACTTACAATAACACAAAGAAATAAGCCAATGCTTAGTCAATACACTGTTTACCAAACAGGACAAAGTGATTGATCAGACACTCTCATGAGGTATATAAATCTCTACGCTCGCGTAGAGATTACCCCAAAAAAGGATTTGCACGTCTGCCCCGCATTTTGGAAATATTTGGATCTTCATGAAATAAACACAGTTAGGAGGGAGCGAATGTTGGACCGTGGCGAAACATCAGGAGTTGAAGACACCAAACTACACCCCATATGTAAAAAAGTGGGTCTTTTTCTGTAGCCCGAGGCTGCAGCCAATAGGCAGACACCAGAGGAGTGGAGAGAGCCTTGGGTGTTGGGAATAGTTCTCAGCTGGTCAGTGAGCCCAGGAGATCACATTCCCCCTCCCCCAATATGGTATCACAGAAGGAATGTGAAGAGAAGTTAAAAAAGAGTCAACGACATAGTCGGACAATCTCTCAGTACGAGGCAGCAGACGTCAGGACGAGAAAGTTGGACTTGGCTGGCATCCGGTTATCTATTACAAAGAGCCAGAAGGCAGCATAAAACTGCAATCTGCGTCTGCTTTGTCTTGTATTCCACGCATCTGTCACGGTGTCCGTATTTATAGGCATCCCACAGTCACAGAGCCTGCACGTTGTGAACTCGGTTTGTGGATCAGCTGGAAGTCTACCAGGGTCTATTTATTTTCGGTAGTGGAGAAGATTTCTCTGACCCAGAGGTGCACTTTTCTATCTTTGGCACCCATGGGATGGGCCACCAACCTTCGGCCTTCACCCTGACCTTCGTCTTCGTTGGCGAAGTGCCCCGCTCGTATAGAAAACGCCATCGCCTTCGTTCACCCCTGTGCTCTGCAAAGACTCAATGCAATCAACCACAGCGCGGCCCGCACTCGGCAACAACTTAATTCAATACGAATTCAGTCAAAACGCGAGTAAAATGGAGATGTGCGGTCCAGGAACAGAAGACGTTTTTGTGTCCTATCGTGATAGCGTTGGGCCCGGGCATCGTGGAGAAGTCATTTGGATTTGGCAAAGCATCAAAGAAAGGCTAAAATGAGAATCAGGCATAGGCCACTGTGTGTTTTCTTTTTTTTTTGGTTTAAGGCCTATGGAAAATTCCACCCTCGCCTTGGTTTGCGATGTGGCCGCGGTGTGCTGTAAAACTGCCATCATATACACTTGGACAGCATCTGGCCAATGTTATGGGCCGCTGTTGATTCTGCATCAGCTATTCCAGGTATGGCCACCTTTTTGCAAAGAGCAGGACAACAGAACATGGAGTCAATGAGGACATGCTTGAATTCATCAGCCCAGTGTGGGACCAGGCCCTGCCTATTCATTTCCCATACGCTGCATAACGTTCATACTAATTGGTACGTTTTATGTAACAGGCTGTGATCACAATGCTTTACAAGCAAACTCTCTGGGGTTTCTGTCGGTGACAAACTCGGTACACGTCCATGCCGTGAGCAGACCCTCAAAGAAGGCCTTTACAGAGAAACTCTCAGGCAACACTAATGGGTTCAATCCTCATTCTCTGCAGACCTTCTCCTTAATGATGATTCACCTTCTCTCTTAAGTCTCTTTGAGTAAAAGTGTCCTGCAAAAAAGTACCGCACTGAAAAGCGATAAGGGGCCTTCACAAAGAAACAGGGTGGTGTAGGGAATGGTGAAGGCGGTAGACTCTCAGCTGCAAGGGTCCTGGGTTCAATCCACAGTCAATGCACATGCACTCGCTGTGAGTCTCCTTTGGATGAACCAGCAAGCAGCAGAAGGGGTTCTTCACCCAGAAAAGACCCCCTTGTCCCCCCCCCTCCCC
>JAOPUH010077222.1:0-13075 GCA_027123175.1 Urophycis cirrata | reverse complement strand
ACCTGATTTATAAGCCTAATTTTGCAGAAAAGCAAGGGCAAATCTGTTAGCTTACCTACAGGCGGGAGAACAACTGAGCCAGATGGGTGCGTAAAAGACAAGTAGGCACCCTAGCACCACTCTATAATATCCCTGTGTGAGAGAGCAAAAGCTAAATACCAAGAGGGAACTCCGTTAGCACTATACAATTTTCCTTCACTGAGTTGACATCTAACGCGTCAACAGAAAAGCGGTCTACTGCACCCTTTCCCCAGCTGACGCAATGAAACTAACAGTTTTTAGCCTCATTTCTTGGAAGTGTTGGCCACACCCTTTTTCTGATAACTGGCTACAAACATGTTTTCTAATTTGTCCATCAAAATCAGACAACCAGTTTAATGGCCATGAGGCTACTTAGTAAGAATCATCCTACCAACGGCTACTTCGCGAAACCCTTTAAATGGATGTAACACCCTCCATACTAAACACAAAAACCTCTGTCTTTGAAAACTTCATTACGGTGAACTTTTGTGTTATGAAAAATTATGTCTGGTACCATGTAGCTGATTAACAACAATAATGATGATAATGATAATAATAATATTAATAATAATAATGATTATACAGGTTTTTGTCAGAATATCAACATAGTAGCTCTTCAGCTGACAACAAACCAGTTACCTGACACTATCTAAAATTAATCGTACATATAAAAAAACAATTAAAAAAACCTAAACACACTCCATTCAATAAACGATATTATAAAAACATATGTATGTCTACATATAAATGAATAACTGAAAACTTCACTTATTGAATCCTGTTCTTCAAGAAAGTCTATGTTTTCCTACAGAAATCGTTGAGGTTTGAGAATCTCTTATGCCCAACAGCAGTTTATTCAAAACTTCGGCCGCACTGTCCTGAAAAGTTCCTTTTCCCACAGGGATTTTGAGGTTAATACACTTTATCATAGGTAGGAGGGCCAATGTTCACAGTGAATAGATTTGGATGCCTGTTTCAGAAGGTGGAATTAACTCCCTTCTCTCCTAAAGGGGTAATCAATTTTTGACAGGACCAAAAAAGACTCAGCAAGATGTTTTTTAAGCTTGAAGTAAGAACAGACAACAACAACAAAAACAGATTATTTGTATCTCTTAGTCTTGGAAGTTCACATTACATTTCATGTCATAGTTACGAAAAATAGTAGATAATGGCAAACTGAAAATAGCGAACTAATCACAGTCAGTGTGCCACTAATTAAATATACAATGACACTGGTTCTGCAATAGGAATGGTACTATATCAAACTAAGATAACTAAATAATAAACAGAAAGAGAAAAAAAGTTAATCAAATTGACAAGAAGTACGAGTGGCATCAGTAAAAATTTAGAAAGTTTGACTTAAAAGCCTATGTACTTAAAGGAGTATTTTGAGCTTGGTTTTTTTGACATCAGGAATCAAGTTCCAGATCCTGGAACCATTAAATGTTAAACTAAATTTGCCCTTATTAGTTCTAGCAGATGGAAAATATGTTTGCCTAGCGGCTAGTCTTGTGCTGTGGGAACGCATGTCAATAACTTTTCTAAATAGATCAAAAAACATGTTGCACAATTTGGCAGTTTGACAACCGTTCACAAACATATTGCCACATGAAGAACTATATTTTTGGATCTAACAAGTTTAAGAATGCCTAATGTATAAAAAAGGGGCTAGAATGTTAAAAAATGACAGAAAAGTTATAATTCCAACCGCCGCCTTTTGTAAAGTACAAGTGGTCTTAGTGTAGACACGCTATATATATTACCCCGGATGACTAATACATAGGTGAAAAAAGAATAGGATATTAGAGTGTTGTAATCATTTTTATAGCTGTTTAAGAATTAATTTTAATGAGTGGTCTTAGTGCAGTGCTATATATGTTACCCCAGATGAATAAACCATAGGTGAGAAAAGAATAGATTTTAGTGTTATGATATAACTGTTTAAGAACTTTAAAGTTAGCTAGTTAAATGGGGAAGTATCCCAACACCTCTACTAATTTTCTTAGATATAAAAATTGTGTGAAACCTGATTTTTCCAACTCAAATAGGAATCAACAAAACCTCCAAGATGGTCAATGCTTTCACCTTGTTTAACTACCTTACTGTTAACGAATAGGTGCATAGAGAGAGGAAGCTTCCTTTGTGGAGGATAGATTGTGACACAACTTGTTTTACTTACATTAAGCCATAGCTTATTACATGTGCAAGGTGGAAATTGATTTTCCTCTCTAACGTTATCAAACTTTTATCAGAATAGTAAAGGTTGGTATCATCCGCAACATGTGAAAGTCAAAAAGATTACAGCACTTTATGTGATGTCATTTATATAGATGAGAAACAGCAGATGGTCTAAAGATGATCCTTGTGCCATATATCGCATGAAATATATCTTTAACTTAAAATAGGTTACCAATAGACACGAACTGTTCCCTGCTACATACCATACATTGTTTTGTTTGCTTGCTGAGGTCAATGAAATACCACAAGAGCATTTGCCCTCCTCCAATATAAGCTCTTTGAATTCTATCAACTATCAACACTAGCACATTCATGAGTAGTTGAATGGTTTCTTCTAAACTCAAATTGATTGTCACATAAAACATTTATTGTATCAATATATTAAGCAACAAGTCTGTTGTACATTGATTTTTCAGTCAGCAAGGCCTGTTGAAAATAGAGAGTAGAGAGATAGGCCAATAATTACTAAACAAAGCTCATAAAAACCTTTGTTGTAGACAGGGACAATTAATACTCAAGCAGTTTTGAACTTACAAGGAACTTATGGTGGGAGAAAGATAGCTAGTTAAAAAAGTATCCCTAAAGGTTTCGATAAACAGGCCTTAGTTAATTTCATTAACGGCAGTAATCTCCTCTTCTACTTCGCTTTGGATGACTGGGAATAGACAAAAACTTAAAGATGGGGAACTGGGCAAATGATCGAATGGGGTAGTTACAAAAACATGGAACCAGCCAAAACCACCCAAAAACCACCAACCCACCCACCAAAAGGACTGAGTTTGCTGTCATTTTAACTTGATATTAGCTAGAGCTAATTAACTAGAAAAGATAATGTTTATAATCATTTTAAATTCAATTATACAGCCTGATCTGTGTTTTGGCCAAAGGCCTCTCAACCAACCTGGCAGTCCTCCTCTAGTGGCAGTGATGTTATTTAAACTAGATCATCTAGAGCTAGTTTTTTCTAAATAAAGAGAAGCTCCCCCCCCCTCCATCAAAAATAAAAATACCGTAAGCACAGTAATAAGCCCCCCTCTAGGGCCTGTTTAAGCCCAGCCTCCCTCCCTTCTCCAGTGAGTCCCCCTCTGTAACACCTGCAATTAAGTCCCCATTGCTTATGAGACCGCTTACTGTATTAGATCAAAGTGTTGCAAACCTCATCTCTGCTCCTCATTTACAAATCTATTACAATAGCTGGTATACTGTAGATTTTTAAAGTAACTTTTTAGAATTCGAGGGCAGTCAGAAAGGCTTCATTTCTGTCAGTAGCAGAGATTTCAATCTTTTAAAGCCCACCCCCCCCCCGAGAGATCTAAAAATCAGCTCCTTGGGCTTGTATTTGATTTCAAATTTATTGATTAACGCCCATGGAGTCTCTTGGGTGAAGGATAGTTTTCCCAACAACATAAATTATATTGGCATGCCACAAAATCCCAAAATACAGCCCCCTGCCCCAGATGAAAGCCAGCCTGCCCTGCTAGCAAAAGTTAAGTTCTGTTCTGGTTATTCTTACTTTTTTGGGGGCAAATCTCAGCAAGAGGGGCCCTTTAATAAGTTGTACATGTATAAGCACAGGGTATTTTTTTTAAATGCGAGATTTTACGGTACTAAGATTCAATAAAATAAAAATTGGGAAACAGAGCACACATTTTTAGTCCAAAATGACAGAAATAGCTAAGGTAAATGTTGTACTTGTTTTGATTGAAGAAATTTAATTTTACTTGGCAGTTGCATTTTTTGTTCTTGCTCCCAATTATGATATCGGGATGGGCGAGGGCAGAGAACTGCATTATTAATAGTGTTCTTTCTGCAGAAGTAAAGTGGTAGGAAGTGAACACCTTTGATAATCTAGAAGAAACGTCTGGAAAGATATGTTTTATATTTTCACTTCAGTTTGATTTTTTAGCAAGCGTAGTAAACCATCAATGGTATAGTCCCGCTGTGATCAGATCAGCATAATGTTAACACGAACTTTTAACCAATTTTGCTGATAGTTTTAATTGGCTCCCAATGTAGGTTGTGAGTGGGTTTGGGTGGTTTTTGGGTGGTTTTGGCTGGTTTTGGCTGGTTCCATGTTTAAGTAACTACCGATCGAATGGTCATTTTACCTCACTTCTCTATTAGAGAGCTGTCGAGACAGTGGGGCATGTAAGTCAATGATCCCGTTTAGCTGAGAATAGAATGCTTTCAGGAAGTATAGTAGTCCAGTCAACAGACGAAACCTCACTTCAAAATAACTGTGGATTAAGCTTCCAATAATCTCGCATAAAAAACTTCATATTAGAGAGAAGAGAGCAAAATTTGTTTGTGATTAGGAAGTTAGGCAAGTGATTTGAAATGTCACATAAGATATTATCACTTACGGAGGTGTATGTATTCAGCAGAATTGAAAAAGATATAGTTTATCTATTAATGTGAAAGAGTGTTGAGTAATTCTAGTAGGCTTGAGGAGTTGTGGATGGAAAACTACGTACTAATACGCTATTAAAAAATTGTTCAGTTGGTGAATGAGTCTCAAAGCTTAGAAAGTTTAAATTGAAATCTCCTAAAATAATACAACATTTGTTACTATTATGGATGGATTCTATTGCCTTATTTAAATAATCTACAAAATGTTCAATTTTGCCAGAGGGACGTCTACAGATTACATCACAAATTACAACATCCCTCAATCTGCCTTATGTTGTCGACCTCAACCCAGCAAGCCCTCGAAATCTGGTGTTGAAGTTGTAAAATTTGCCATTATGTTGTATGGCATATATTGCTTAATATTAAGGCCAACACTACCAAGGAAAGTTTTTTAATTCCATTTAAAAGAATTTCCCGTGTCTTTTTAAAGCAGTTCAAAGCAGACAGAGGAGAGAATTTTCATACACTCACAGTACTAGTGGTCATAAAATCAATAGGACATTGGACAGGTAGGGACATGCATTAGCTATTTATTCTCTCTTCTTTTTACTTTATCTAACAACGCTGACATTTTTATCATGACTGATTTTCCAAGGAAGAGGGGTCTTCTGTTTTTTAGTGATATGATATCTAATATGTGTAGTAGCTTATGTTTGGAATAATGACTGTTAGATTTTTTACAGGCAAGAGGAGTGAGTCTCCTCCATTTCCAAACAATTTTAAAGTTCTTGTGATTGATGGAATAGCTTTTCAAATTCTATTTTTTGGAACTGTTCTAAGCATTTGTAAGCCTTACAATCATTCCATTAGAGGCAAGTCCACTGTTGCTGTGTTAAAAAAACCTGCCTTAAATAGCCTTATCTTAGTACAAGGTTACTCAGTCACAGTTATGTAGGCATTGACTCTCACCTTTTGGTTGATGGGGCCTGAATGTTATAGCCCAATGCAAAACCATCAGATTCTCAGATTCATAAAGTAAACATAGCCTGGAAATAAAATTAAAAACATTAGTGAATGATAAATTGTGCAAGAGCTTCCACCATTACAGACTTGAAATCCCACACTAGTAGCACTTCAAACTACTAGCTGTATTTCCGTTCGCCTTTCTATTAGTTTGCAAGTGTATCCTAATGTATCAAGGTTTAACAGTTATTGTAAGTATTAAAAAAATCATCTGATTTAACACTTGCTCTGATTCTCTATTTCAATTGTTTCTAAAACTATTTTTAAGAATGAGTTAACTATATAGACATAGTATTGTATGAGCATGCACATGTACACAGGACAGGTACACACAATAACTTCATTTTCATATTAATTTCCTTCTCTTTTATTTTTTTTTAGGTAGTGATAGGGTGTTTAAAATGTGTTGTATGTATACCTTACTTTTGAAGTAACAACTGTTTTTTTGAGGTTCCTCCATTTCCAAGCAATTTTAAAGCTCTTGTAGTTGAAGGATTCTATTTTGTGGAACCATTTTAAGCAGTTGTAAGCCCTAAAACCATTCCACATTGAGGCAAGTCCACTGTTGAGGACTTGCCAAAGACCTTAAATAGCCTTATCACTCAGTTACAATTACAGTGTATGTACATGTTATATACACCCATGCCAACCATTCATAATTAGGCCAACTAGACAAGTGATTTTCTTCGAAATTTGGCGAGCACTTTTTCGATTACCTTTTAACAATATAGTAAAGAAATTACTATTTCTTTCCTTTAGTTTTGAAAGATTTACTGCACGCGAAAGTTCGTTTTCTAGACTGAAGTAGGTTCGACATGTTGGTTTTTGCTCGCGCAACGAACTAGCTACCATAGATAACCTTTAATTCCGTCCTTAATTTATCTGCTATACTATTAATATTTAATTAGTTTCTCTGTACACATGTGACGGCACCTTGCACAGCAGAAAACGTCCAAAGCTTTTAAACATTTGATTTAATTACCGACAAGAGAACTCGACCATACCTTCGAAACCATGGGCGAGAAAGCAGTCTCTTTCCTTCATTCATGTTGTATTCGTTAAACTTAATAGGAGAGTTGGTACACAATGAAACAAGGCTTTCCGGTTCATGTTCGTCTGCTTGGTAAAAAATCATATCACTTCTCTCTCAGGTGCTACGGTTTTTGTTCAAATTTCAAGATGGCGGCTTGAGCGCGCATTGAGAGAAATTTTTCCTCGGGCTGCCTGTGGTTGGCCGAGTGTCCCTGGGACATTAGTACACCACCCATCCGCCCCCCTCTCCCCCTCCCTTCCCCGTTTATTAATTATTACTTTTCAAGTTCTGGTACGCTCATCATGTCGTCAAAACTTTAGGATATAAACTTTACTGATCATTGGCAAGTTCGGAATTCGTCTTTCCTTTTTTTTTCTGCATTTTCAAATTTTTAAATAGCAAATTAAAAATACAAATAAAATAAACCAAGAATATTCCCCCAGCGAGAATCCAAAATTGGGACAGCAAAGCTGGCTTTGGGTAGTGATCGGTCAACACGAAATTAAAGTTGCGGAACAGATAGAATCATTCCCTGCTCTATCGAGTACAATGTGAACCCAAAAGTCTTGGGGCCATTAAGTCTTATATACTCTTTAATCCGTTATTATTGTTATTGTTATTCTTTATCATTATCCTAATCATTATTATTATTACTATTGATATCTATAACTTTGTTGTTGGTATCATTATTGGTGTTTTTGTTACCACTATTAATGTTTTTGTATTTTTTGGACTGTATCTCCAGGTTTTTTCCAGAGTGGTTAAAAGAATTGTCGTTTTCATAGCAACCAACTTTGTTTCAAGCTCCAAAGGAGAAATTCGGAATTAAAGGGGTTTTTCGAAAAACCAGAAGTCCGCTATTTGGTCATTTAGCAAGGTTCATTTATTGTAAGGAGGCCTTTTTTCTGGGCTTTTTTTGTTTATATGTTTCCAACATCTCAAAAAAAGCGCATTCTTGTCTATGTTTTTTTCTATTTTGCCACACTTGCAACACTCAGATTTTTGCTATTTTTTCTCTTCAGAGTCCTGTTCAAATTGGACTGATTGACGAAAAAATTGTGGGTTACCCGTCCTTGTTTAAGAGAAAGTCTAGGCAAAACATGTGCTTTTTTACCCCATTTCCGAGGGGAGACTGGAACGAGTTCAACAAAAAGCCCCCATATATTATGAAGAAAACTACTTTTTTGCTCTATTTTTCCTGACATGTCTTCGATAGCGCAATATTCAGTAGAATATGACAAAAATGTGCAAACATTTCAAAATTTCTAATATGCGCAATGCAAAACTGGGGAATCACCTTAATGCTTTTTCGAAAAAATAGAAGTGGTTCAAAATATTACAGCCTATTTTCCATTAGTTTTACTATCATCAGTCCAAGGTTGTCTAAAACTCAACCAAACTTTCTAGATTTGCAGCAAATTTCAAGAGTTCAAAAACTTGCCTTCAAACCTTATGACGTCATCAGTTGATATCTCGAGAGCCATAAAAGATTTTGACAACATTTTTTCACTGCTATTTGTCATTTAGCAAGGTTCTTCTGCTGAAAAACGGTTCTTTTTACGCACACGCACTTATATAGCACCACGGCGGTCACAATTCTTTTAGAAACGAATTTTCATCACTGTCTTTCAAGCAGTTTTTCTTACACATTTCAGGCTGCCTGTCCAATATGTTCCCGTGTTCGCACAGCGCCCTGCATGGGACTCAAACCCATAACACACTCTCGTGTTCTTACAGACAAGGCGTAAACTGAAAGTGTGAACACAAGTCCAAGAAAAAGTCTTTTTATGCAGATGCCATTACAGGGAGGGTCACCATCCCACAACTCCTTGCAAAGTCAAAACGTTTTGGACAAACTGAGACAAAGGTGACGTACTGTTGACATTTAGCCCTAAGGGTCCTAACCCTCAGGTTACCGACAAGTACCGCGAGGAGGTATGCCAACACACTTGTCATGGAGTTTTGCAAATTACCTCTCAACTTAAAACTTGAGGGCCGAAATCCTCATCACCACTCAACTCATGCAAATCGGTCGTCCAATCATGCCCTGGGTCATCCTGGTATACACAATTTGCATATATGAGCTGATATCTTGTGGCTTAAGACGAGCTACTTCGGGTCTTCTCATCGTTAAAGAAGAGCAGGTTCTTCGCAGTGGAACAGTCCCAGAGGGCTCGAACCATTGGAGTGCCCAGGTCACTCCGATTCTCACCGTACACTGATACCACAGGGGAGGGAGTGGATGTATCGTCACCTATCTACAATTTGGAATTTTATGGTGGTTCAAAGAACCAGTTTTGCCAATTAGTAATGCCAATCACCCATGATAAAAACCCCCAATCATTCACCGCAAAGTCAAACAAAGGAAACAACCATTCACAACTGTAAATGCAAAGTACTTCCATACAAGCCTTATTAAGCATGCAGCGGGAAAATTTGGCAATTTGAAAACGAACAACTACAAAATTTCCAGAAACAGCAGAGTTCCAAAATGTCAGAAGTTTTTTTGTGCCGACATTAGCGGGAAAGTACCAATCAGCCAAATCAAAGTTGTTTTCAGTTGTTTCCTTTATCAACAAGCAGAGAATGACAAACTGAAGAAATACATGTACAGTGAACGAGAAATGTTTGCAAAACAAAGACTGGTTGTTAATTTGCATTAAAGAATGTGGCCAATTCAATGAAGAGTAAGGAAATTCATAATGAACTTCCATACAAGCCTCATTAGGTATGCAGCGGGAAATTTTGGCAATTTGAAAACGAAAAACTACAAAATTTCCAGAAACAGCAGAGTGCCAAAATGTCAGAAGTTTTTTCGTGTCCGTATAATCCATGAAACTACCAAACGTAAGATGCCTGATATTTTGATTATCAGTACATGGTTTTGAAATGAAACGAGCTGGAAAGTCCGTTTCAACTGTTCTACTTAACGACAAACGAGTGTCGTTACATAAAGACCTAAGAAATTTTCTCTGCCAAAGAACCGAATGGCGAATCTCTACATCCCAAAACCGAATCAGAATTACGTGCACATTTTGTTGGATGTGAGAAATTTTAGACTTTGAAAATTCTTTTAAATACCGCGTAAGAGTTCGTGCGTGGAAACACTGAAACTTATGTTCGAGATATAGGCACATGAATGCCGATCTCTTTTTAAGAACGTTTAAGTTGCCGTTCGAATCAAAATCGTATTGAGTGAACGACCTAACAGCTCTCAAAAGTAAATCTCGTTCCGGCATTGCGAAACGATCACTTTTTCCCGACCAGACGTTTTTGCAAACATTACAGCAGTCACTAACATGAATTTCCCCAGTAATCACAACCCTAATAATCAGAGGTCTAACCTTATTTTTCGCCAGCGCCATCTCGTCTACTTCTCGTCTTCTTCCTTGAGCGACCAAGTCACGCCGAAACTTTTTCCCGCCACACGTTATATAGAGGCCCCTCCCAAATCCCCTGGCTTCCCATTGGCCTAAAAAAATACTGTGTTCTGATTGGAGTATTTCGATCCGTTGAAGTTCAAGCTCTGGAATAAAAAAACCCTCCCAACCACTTGCTTGCTATTGGCTGGTCATTACAAATACTCCATTCTGATTGGTGCATTCAATGCTGAAAAAAATTTTTCGATCCGCTGAAAGTTCAAGCTTTGAATAGAAACCCATCCCCCTCACCTTACTTCTTACTGGCTGGTGTTACAAATACTCCGTTCTGATTGCCAAAGAAATTTCGATCCGCTGAAGATTCGAGCTCTAGAACTTCCCACGCGCGGCCAAAATAAATTGTGAAAGATTTCATTAAGTTGCAGAGCAACACCTGTTCGTCTCCTCTCCCCCAATTCGTTTATTGCAAGAGTTTTCTGCACTCAAAATACCTGCGGCGGTGCATGGTAAATTAACACGGTCAATAGAAGTTGCTTGATTTTATGCACAGAAAACCATCAAATTTTAACTGCTGATGTGATCGCAATCTTATTAAAAGGTTTATTTGAGACCAAGAATCTTGTACGATCAAGAACCTCTTTAGTTTAATAATCGATACTGTAAACATCTAGTTGTACGTATCTATACTGCTTATTTTTATTCTGTAAGGCCGCATATGAGCTCGACCGGCACTTTTACAACACATCTATCTCACATTAGCATTTTGTTTTCAGCAAAATCAATTCAAATCATGAATTCTCAAGCAGGTAAAAATTGTCCACTGCATTTTGGGTTTTCCTCCTGATCTGTTCTCGATCATTTGCCTCGGTTTTCACCAGGCTATGCAAGCATGGTGAAAATGTTTTTGTTCTTAAATAAAGCTACCCCCTAGGAAAAAAGTTATGAGGCTAGCTCATAGCAACAAATGTACTAAGAGGTACATCACTATCGCTTTCTTCATCAGCAATATTCGAGTGCTGAACGTCTCTAATAGATTCTGTAAGAACAGAAAGGGGTATATTGTCACTTTCCGAGCTACTTTTGCCTCATTGAATTGTTTCGGAAAGAACAGGAATTCAGCTTTTAGTTATTGAAATGGATATAATAACAGTATAACAACAACAAAAAAAACCCATAATAATATTAATAATAATTATTATAATAATAATAACAATAATAATATTAACAATAACAACAACTGTTTTACATTAATAACAATAACACAGGTAATAATAAAAAATAATAAAAGAAGTAACTATAACAACCATATAAACACTGAGAAATGCTTATTTTGATGTTTTATCAAACAAGCAAGGTGTCCAAAGAGAATTTTGTATGATTCTGAAAATTTTAAGCAGATTGAGATTAGTCTCATTTTAAATAAGGAACTATGGTTACTAAATAGTTACGGTTCACCACCTAGCTTGGGAAGTATTTAAGCTCAGGAATTCTGATGTTTAAACAACTATGGATAATATAATTTGGTATAATTTAATAATCATAATACCAAGAGTTTATATTGTTGTGTTTTACCAAACAAGCAACTGAGGTGGCCAAAGCAATTTTTCAATTTTTGAAATTTAGGAGATTGAGTTTTATCTGAATTTCTTAAGATTTTGCTTTAAATGAGGACACCATGCTAGTTACAGTTTGCCATCAAGTTTGTGATTGATTTTAAGTGTTATGTACTACCCTTATAATAACATTATAAACTGTTTTGTTCGTATAATGGACTTTAAAGACAATGTTTTTAATAAGTGATATATATAGATTTACTGCTTTATATTAAATGAAGTACAGAAAAAGGCATCAATGCAAAAGAGACTCATTTTATTCATATGTGGCATATTAAAGAGATGTAAAGAAAATTCTTTATAATACTAGTTAGTTGTTGAACAAATTAAAGAAAAATATGCAATTAGCCCAGAAATTCTATGAGTACATTCAGTTCTATCAAGACAAAGTATTGAGATGAAATAGCCTGAAGCTAAAGAATTCATGACCCACCCCTTAGTCAAGACCTGAAATAATATACATGACCCACCCCCATTGCAAGGTCAAAAATCTGATGACCTACCCCCATTCTGCTCCGGCCCATCACCCCTTATGCTTTTTGACCAGTCCTTTATGTACCCTTTTGGGCATTTTTTCAAGGCTAGACCAGAGAGTACCTCCATGGTTTATTTGTCACTATCGGTTTCAAAACAAATATTTTGACTTGAAAACTTTATTGGATTTTGAAGGAGGGAGGTGGGGAGGGGTTTAACATCACCTTCTGGGTAATCAAGATTGTAATATGGGTCACACCTGGTGACAATAAAATAACATACATAAAAAGGTTTCACTGTGCAAGTGAGTCAGCACTTAGTCCACATAGATAAGATTTCTAAAAAAAACAGCAAATCGATACCCTTAAACTGCCATGAAGGGCCTCTAGTTACCCTTAATGACTCCGAAATTAAATCTGATGAGTTTAGGTCAATTTTATCTCAAGACAGCCACAACTTTTTAACAAAAGCCTAGACACTGTCAACCAGCACGGTCAACTCAATCCAGTTATTATCATACAGCAAACATTTGGACCTGAAACATTTAAACGATGGGCTTAGTGCCGCAAACTCAGTCTTGGCACACAATTGTTTTGGCCTGCCTTCTTTAAAACAATGACTGAACCTTCGCTTTTACCTATTATTAGTTTCTCTTATCAAAGGACAATCAAGGATATTAACAAAATCAACAACGATAGTAGAATAATAGTAACAACAAAAGTATTACAAATTACAGTAAGAATAAAAAATAAAACTAATAATGATAATGAGGGTGATTTCTGAAAGAACAATAGTGTAGTTTTATAAGCAACTTTAACACTACATCGGAGCAACGATTGAAGAATTTCCCAAAACAAAAGCTGTTTACGACAGACATAACATCAAAAAATGTTTAAAATTTTGAAGCAAACTGCATAAAAAAGGACGCACATACCTTTCAAGTG
>JAOPUH010075266.1:1313-13121 GCA_027123175.1 Urophycis cirrata | reverse complement strand
AAATCACCCCTACCAGAGACTGTACAGCATAGGTAGGTTATCAACAGGTAAACATTACATTTAGACGATAAAAGTGCAAGTAAGTCAATGTTTTAAGGTATCATGGAAAGTATATTATGTCTTATCAGCAGAAAATAATAGAATAAAGCAAGATACATTCACAGTTTTCATTTTATTGTCAATATTTACATTGATCAAATTATGTTAAATAACGTGAAGTGAAGCATTTAAATGAATGTCAAATGAAAATTGTAAATACATGAAATGTACAAGAAATGCCATTTTAGGTTCTAAAATATTGTTACCAACTCAATATAACAATTGTGTGAAGATTAGAAAGAAATGTTAAGATAGCATGAATACAAAAAAAAAAAAAACTGACATGTAAACAACCCCATTAGAAACAAACATTTATTTTGAATTTGTGTATAAAAAATAAATACAAGTTTAATAGTTAGAGACATTGTGAACATTTATTTGTAAAAGACCATAAAGGAAAACGCCACCGTTTGTCCATACTGAACCATGTTCTTCCCTGGTTTTAGATGAGTTGATACATACCTCTCTTGCCTTCATGCGTGCACTCAATTGCTCTGGTGCGCAGCGCTACTTTGCTAGCATGTAGCTTGACCCAGTATATTCCTTAGGATCCAAACGGGGGTGAAGTTAGAAGCGATCAAGCACTTCCATGTTTTCCCTATTTAAATACAGTTACGTGAGTAGTTACACGACCCAAGTATGGTTACACAAAATGAAACATGGTAATTTTCTAAGCGGATAAAAAGGATAACTATAATGTATGGCAGAATAACACCTGGGAGCACTTCGACGTCGGCGCAGTAATATCATCACTCCTTAAAGATCAATAGAACCAACGTGACCCGCACGCCGTCGCCTGCACTACCTGTAGGAGTAAAAGTAAAAAGTCACGTTGGTTCTATTGACGGAAGTAACAGGGGGAGGGGGACAGGATCTTTTAGGAGTGATGATATTACTGTGCCAACGTCGAAGTGCTCCCAGGTGTTATTTCGCCATACATTATAGTTATCCTTTTTATCCGCTTAGAAAATTGCCATGTTTCATTTTGTGTAACCCTACTTCACCATATTTAAATAGGGAAAACGTGGAAGTGCTTGGTCGCTTCTAACTTCACCCCTGTTTGAATCCTGAGGAATATACCGGGCCAAGCTACATGCTAGCGAAGTAGCGCTGCGCGCCAGAGCGCTTGTGTGATTGACTGCATGCACAAAGGCTAACTCGTCTAAGATCAGGGAAGAACATACTTCAGTATGGAAAAACGGTGGCATTTTCCTTTAAGGATATGAACAATAGTGTGTATTTGCTATCATGTCAAGTCAGTGTCTTAGCATAATCAACCCTATGAAATGCAAACTTATTTGTACTTCTTGTTAGAAATCTTGGGCTGGGAGTGGCTCATGATCATCAGTTGTCTCTAGAAGTAAAAAAAATAAATAATTATAAATATTTACATTTTGTTCCAGAAAGCAATAGTGCAGCCCTTCATTATGTTTTAGTTTTTTTTTTTAGTTCTTACTGAAAAATATATAGTTTTACGTGACGTAAAAAGTGCTGTCTGGAAGCTCTAGGTGGTATCATTTGAGTGTGACTTGTTGTGTGAAATGTTATAGCCTTCAATTGCTACAGCTATGGGTGACCAAAATCCCCAGTGAGAATATCTGTTATGGTTGACTGCATGACTGCCCCTGCATGACTCAGGCCAAACCTAGCTAATTTCTGACACCACACTGCCTGTCAATCCCATCATAGCGAAGCTCCACCACAGGTACATGAATGCAACTCTTCTCAATGGCAGAAACAACATTGTAAAATACTACTAAGAATATAATCTGTGTCTATTAATTCACATTGATCACAACGTTTTGAGTATGCCACTATAGAATAGCAACCCATTGATTCACTACAACATCAAGAAACTGTTACAAACTGACAACCTTCATCGTCATAGCGCCTCCTTCTGTATTTGTTTTATTGACCAATGAAATGTGACTCTGACTCTGACATCATGGGGGAGATTTGCTTACCGTTCACGGCAGGGCTCTCTGAGCAAAGAACACCACCACGACGGAGACAATGAACTCCAACATGCAGAGAACCACCACGGCCATTTCACTTAGACCCTAATCAAAACAGACAGGACAACTTTAGTCGTAAACATTCGCTCAGGCTAAACCTACATACTGTATCTCCTATAAACATCAACAAAATGTCTTACCAAATAGAAGCAAACATCGTTGGTATGACAAGAAGGATAAGTGTATGCTACATAGAAATGTAAAATGCCGCCCCCTATTGCTCCTAAAGTAGCCAGCACGTTTGTCCCTAATGTGCCGCGCATCTGAAACACAAGCAACACAGGTTACCAAAATGTCTTGTTGAACTCCTGAAGAACACGAGAAGCACACAGCAAAACAATAAGTGTCAAGATTGAATGACTTACTCACCATGGGCCTGGTCAGCTTTTTATTAGTGGCAATTGCCATTGAGCCCGCAGCAATGAACTGAGTAGAAGGGGGAAGGATGGCAAGTTATTTTTTAAAACAAGACTGTCGTCTCTGTCGAATCCTCCATGTTAATGAGGCAATTTTTTTGATGTATTCCTTTTCCATAAACATTTTTTATATGAAATAGTTTGATCAATTGATCCACTTAAGGCGCACATCATAGTCCAAAGTTCAAATAAGATAGCGATAAAGGACATCTGAGAAGGAAATCATTGCGAAATCCTGATTAGAGGTCATCAAGACATCTTGCTTTACTCACAAAGACGAATCCCCAGTAGGAGGTTGATATTATTTGAAGGTGTACGTCTATGAAGAACATCGCCACAACCTTTGCTAACAAGATGATCCCTATAATTATTTGAATCGCCTGTCAGAAAACAGATCACAGTGTTATTACATGTCCACACACTGTGCATCGCCAATGTGTGCGTGTGTAAGAAAGCCCTTACTCCCAGTAGTGTGGGCTGGCCCCTCTGAAATGTCCTGAGTCTGACAAGGGCCATTTGTTCTTCCTCTCCCTCTTCAATCTCCATTTTCTCTCCAAAGCTTTCAAATTTCGCAGTTGACATTTTGAAAGTTGCAGCTCTGGAATAAACAACGCAGTCATATTAGTCTTATTTCAGTGAGATAATGCCCGGGGTATTGACCCAGATGAAACATTTACAAATGGCCATTTCTGATATTTCAACAGTCAGCAGCATTCATATTTTGTATTACTCTGTTGTTATTATGGAAAAAGTGGCAAAGTGAGCTGTAGATAAGTATTAAACAATATCCAAACTGCACTCACACTCTCCATCTCAAATTCATTCCTCTGCACATTTCTATTATTGCCATAAGGTTAATAAATCAGAATTACCATAAGCACATTCTTGACAAAGGCAATTCAAGACTGTCAACATTGTTTAGTGTTCCACAAGAATTGTGGGGGGAAAAAAAGTCTACAAACCTTTTCTGTCAAAGTTGCTCTCTTCAAAACCCTTGAGAATAATGGCGTCCTTATCAACCATGGATGTATAAATAAATATGTTTTAATGTTTGGCTTACTTGATTGCGCACGTCACGCTTGGGAGTGGGAAGAATAACAGGGCAGTGGGCCTATCATATTAGCGTATACAAAGCCGAGCCAAGGAGGTGTGGTTATTCTAGAAGTTATTAGCAAAGCCACACAGATGCTGGTTGGCCAGTGCACACAGACCGTGGTACTGAATGGTGGGCAGAAAAACAAATAACATTTTATTCAGCGGTAAATGTTATATAACGGTATCCAGGCCTTTTTTCTGTTTCTCTTGTTGCTCTTGGCAGGGGAAATGAGGAATGCCATGTTTCACTTTACACATTAACATTAACATTACACATAAATACTAAACTCAGTGTATACCTTCAATGTGGATATATAAAGAAATGTTATTAAATTAATAAAATATATTTCAGTATGTTTTGGATTCAGGTAAGTGGAGTGAATATTTCAGATAGTTAGTAATAGCCCCATGCATACCATCTTCTAGACGTAACTCATGAGTAGGCCTAGGTCTGTCTCTACCAAATATCAGCAAGGGAAGTGTTTTGAATAAGGTTTATTAGGTGATGACCATGATTACCCAGAAACTGTCAGAGCATAAATACTTAACATACATATCCATTTATACAACTTCCTATGGTCAACATGAACAATGATTTATGAAACAGAATGTTTCTTCATCTGTTGTTGAATTGCCCATTCAAACTCCTCTCTCTCTCTGAAAAAAGAGAAAAGGTGATTCAAGTTGTAGACATGGATTATGTAGGTTTATTTACGAATGCCATTCGATCGCAGGCTCTTACCTGTCACTTATACATCGTCCGCATAGGTATTTCTCCTCAGCCTTCCTTATGGAAATGTTATCCACACCAGCAATGGCAGCGATGATAGCCTGCATGAGAAAGAAATATTGTAGCACGCACACACCAACAATACATACTGAAGGTAGAGGTGATGACAGGAAAAAAAGTTAAACAAAAATTCCTTGGATGGATTTAGATGTGGATGCGCATTTAAAAAGGTGCTGTAGGTGATTTAGGTTTTTTCTTTCACATAATAAAGTTGGGTATTTGTCATCTGTTTATATACACCTTATAAATTACTATAACATGAGATGATCCGAATATGAAATGTGGACAATTGCCTTTTTAACTCTATGAATCATTTCAGACCGCTTAAGTAAAGCACAGCCTTGTGCATTCCATTAGCTGATCTGTTCATAGACTTGTGAATCTGCATTGATCGCCACAATGTTGCTACGATTAGAGACGAAGACGGCACTGCCTCACCTCAGGCAGCAACACATCCATGGTGAAGCGAACGTCGTCCATGAATCTGACGTTGGTCAGGCAGGGGCCGTGGTCGGTCACACTGTCAAACAGCTCCTTTAGGTAGTTGTACACTTGATCCAGCTGCCGGTCGTCTTCCAGGTAGTTCTTCACCTGCAGTCTCCTGGTCGCCTTCAGGAAAGAGCGAAGCCACTTGGAGGGCTGCTGGCCACGGATCACAGCCTGTGGGTAGAGATTCATGTTATATACAGTCTATTAACATATTTTAGCACCTTTTCATCACCTTGATGAAAAGGTGATGAAAAGGTGTTCCACACACACCAGATTAATGGCCAATCATGATTTGTATTGGTATTTCCAAGTTCCCATTATTACATTTCTATTCGATTTAAAAAAGGTGCTGTAGGTATGATTTAAGAGCTATTATTTCAGAGTAGTTTGTAAGAAATGGCATAGCTGTACATCAGCTATAAGTTACAGGGCCTGGGGCAATGTCAGTTTCGAGTTGACTGCAACTGCCTCTGTATGAGCCAATTTAGAGCACATCAGACCAATCATGGCTTCTTTCTCAGTGAATCATTCAGGGAATTCATCTTGCCATCACCAATCACAGGTGCAGGAATGCAACACTGCTCCATGGCAGAGAAACACAAGGATGGAGTGAGCAGGGGGGGGCGGGGAGACTGCCTTTTTTGTTGCCTTTTCCTTTCAAAACCCTTCCACTCTTTACTGCATGCTCCCCCTCACTCTCAAACCTTAACCTCCAGCCCCTTTTAACACAGCGCAGTAAAAGCGCACTCCCCTCCGTGGGAACGGACAAGGTTCCACCCAACCTAGAAGTAACTTCCGGTTTATATCCACGCGGTAGCACCCGCAACACGCGGAGCGGTCCCCGGGTCCCCACCATGAGGCGCTGGTCCACCATGCGCTGGGAGACGATGAAGTGCACCAGCTTCTCGTTGGCCCGGTTGTGGGCGGCGACACTGCGGTCGGGCAGCAGCCTCTTGGAGCCCGGGCCGCCCTCCTCCGTTGGCTCCGCAAGGCTCTCCTCCGCGCTGCTGTTCAGGTTGTCCTCCTCCGTTTCCTGGGCGCTGGGGAGAAACAGGCCCTCCGACACCACCTGGGGATACTTCCTTCTCACCGGGTAACCTTGGGAGAGCGGGGAGAGGAGGCGACGGCACGAGGGAACACTCAACATGGTGAGAAACAAAGAGACGGTCCTGTGGTTGAAAAAGAATTGCAAAGCCCCCAAACTTGAATTGAACATACTCATGATATGCGTCCAGTATTCCATGAAAGAACCAGTGAATGAGCTACAGGCTGTGGAAGAAAATGTCAAATTGTTTACATTTACAGAACTGGAAATCATGAAGAAAGTTTGTTTATAATGGAGGATGAAACCCAAAATTCGTGTTTTGTTTTTAAGTTTGTGTTGATGTATACTACTATACTATATTGATCAGGTCAGATGTTCACCATTAACAGCCACTGACCTCAGCTGCCAGACCGCAATTAAATTAGCATTGCAGTCGGTTTCATCATGCTTTAGGTGGAACATGAGCGTATTTTCTTGCATAGAATGGCATCTCCTTACCAATACGGAATATGTAGTCATTTATAAAGTTCAGGGACCAGTCAATGACAGCCTCGTAATCTGCCTTAGCTGCACACTACAACATAACCAAAAACATGTTTTAGCATTCATGTATGGATAACAAACACAAATTCTGGACACGAGTTTTGACACAATTGGCATTCTCACCACTAGCTGATTGGCCTCGTCACAGTCAAATGGTTTCAGGCTCTTCAGAGGCACATATGACCTTCAACACATACATAATTTATGATGGTATGTGCCATTTATTAATACAAACAATCATACACATTTTTGTTTCACAATGCACTTAGTTTTGGCTGAACGCTGCACGCCAGAATAGAGTCTTTTTATACCCTGACAAAAATAATAATATTGTATGCTTCGGTGAGATTCAGCAGCCAAAACCGGGACTCAAAACACTGATGAACTAAAGAACGTTTCATATGAATGTCTCATATGTTGTACTGCTTCACAAACAAACTGCAAGTGAGAGAATGTCAGATCAGAGCTTGAGTCAACCGTGTGCTGCCTTTGAATGAACAGGTAACAATAACAAGTTGAATTGTAACACAAAAGTACAACCTGCCGTTTACTTGCTGATCAATCAAATCACTCGTTGTGAAATAGTGATGCATTTATTAGGGTGAAAATGCACCTACCCCTTCCTCTTCTTGTCAATAATTGGCCTATCAATCCAAACGATGCTGGCTTTTCTCATTTTATGATTGATGCACTTCACCTGAAAAATGCAATATCAAAGCGGCTAGCTCAAAGCCGTTCTTAAATGTTATACTACATACTAGTGTACAAATCATTTGCTAGACTACACAAGCACCACACACTTACCACAGCAGGCCAGAAAGGAAATGTTCTGAATTTACACCACACAAACTCTCCCTCTTTGATACGGGCCGGCTCTGTGGTGCAAAACATATTCATTCATAATGTATATACAATTCACTACTGAAATGTTTATTGTGAAGTGCAATCACGTACAAGACCGGTTTTAATATAAAGTGATACTTTACTTTTGGAAATCTGCAACAGGAAACTAGGCAGCTCCTCGTCCTCTTCCTCTTCCTCCTCGTCTTCCTCAAGCGAGATGTTTATAAGATCCTCCTCTGGTAAACTTAATTCTATTGACAGGTCTGATGAAAGTTGGGACTCATGCAGGCTTAGTTTACCTGAAAACACATACATTAAATGCGTATGTTGCAATGCGTATGTTGCAATCGGTAGCATATAATAAACAAACAAACAAAAAAACAACAAGTTGAATTGCATTATAAATCTTGTGAGGTCTGGCCGCTCCCCCTACATACACCATCCAGAGACTTGCCTAGAGTAGAACTGGCTTTACTTGAGGCCAGGCAGCTCTCCTGTGCAAGACTATTTCTGCCCTGTCGGAGCTTCGATGCTGTTGGGGACTTCTGTCTGTGGCCAACACGACACGGTGAGGCAACCTTCTAGTGACAGTGAATACAGACAATTGCATTACAAAACATTAAATATCGGCAAAATGATTGTATCAAGGTATGATTTAAAAACTCTTAATGGGTTGGGGTAGCAAGCATAAGCAGACTTGGATTTAAAATGTAGAAAAGAGTACGGGTCAAGATTTGATTGAAAATCTTTACTGGCGTGCTGAACGGGGAACTGCACTGGGGCTCCTCTGGTTCGAGCTGTTCAGGCGACAGAGGCAAAGCCGACAGGTCGCTGTCGGAGTTTGGGGTGCAGTTTTGCCTTGGCCCTCTGGTTGTTATAGTTTTCGGCGTGCTTTCTAATAAATATTCAGTGCATTGGCAGGATATTGAAGACGGGTCAAGGTCCAACCCGGGGTCCCCTAGACATGAGGGAACAGGGTCCGTTGTATTTTGTGACTGATTTTCAGTTTTTTTCCTCTTTCTGCACGGTGCAGACAATGGGTCCTTGGATGCGACCGAAACTGCATCTTTCACATCGGCTTGTGATGACTGTCCTGCATGTTTGTCGGGGCCCCTTAGCAAGGGGCTCTTTCCAGGTCTCGGTTTTAGAGAAAAATCCAACTGTGTTTTGGGCGTAGGTGACTGCAGGCAAAGGTCAGAGAAGGAAAGGGCCGGAGCACTTCGCAGTTTCATTGCATGAGTTTTATTCCGTAGGGGTGAGCTGCTTAGTTGAATGTCGAATGCATCCTTGGCCATTTCAGATGGACTGCTGTTAGGATTCATTTGTATTTCATCAGGACTGGAACTTGACTGCTGCATCTCCCTTTGTTCGGGATACATTCATTCGAGCTGAAGAGAGAAATATGGTCTGTTGGTCATACTCAAAGTTACTTTGACAAAATATGACGTGTTTATGCTATAAATCAACAAATATATAATATTATCATGAAAATATCAAAATCTATAAATGCAGATGACCAACATATTACACACGCAGCAAAATACCTTAGCGAAAACGACACTCTTTAAAATGTATCAATATCATAAAAAAAGGCCTCAGTGTACCTTTGTATGCAAAGATACACATAATGGGAACTTGTAATCCAGTAGCCTACAGTACAGAACAGTACGCTTGTGAAAATACAGCGACTTGGCCTATTGTACGATTTCGTATGCACAAAGATAACAGAAATGCAATGAATCTATCTATCCACTGTATTTAACACAGACTAGTCGTGTTTGAAAGCAATGGCTAAATTACGATACATTCAGAATGACAACAGCACAACAAGCATTGCGTTGAATCGAAAGGAAGAATCGGTTGCTAAATCGGTTCTCATACATGCCATTACCTTTCAAACATTTGTCTTCGTGCAGACAGGTTTCGCATGACCAAATGTCACGCAATAAAACCTACCAAGACGTACCATGACTTACCAAGATAGTTCCACAATTGGTGCCCTTTCTAATGTGGGCGGAAGTGCTGTCCCGATGACTCTGTCTATGGCGTTAGTTCTGCGCATGCTCTCTTGGGCTGGCGATTCGGGGTGGACAGCTCGGACATCTCCGGCAGTGAGCGCTGATGTTCCATCACTGGTTACTGGTCAGTCATGGTCATGGTTATGTATGGGTTTTCAGGAACGAGGACCAAAGGAAACAGTTGAGCCGCTTTAACGTCACTCGAGGCGACGTCGACTGTTGATGATCTGATTCAGTCGCGACCTTTCACACCAGTGGCCAACCCATGGGTAACGAAATATATAAATATTTATATGAGAGCGGAGCCCTCGTACGTTAGTAAACGTTAGTCTACTGACGTTTTGCTTGCTTATCTGTATCCGATGGGCGGCATTATCAGCCTGAGTTTGCCATCCATGTGCGTTTGTTTAATGACGCAAAACGTTAAAACACTTGCATGCACTACTGAACAACTAGGCCTGCGTGTTTATGGACCCCGGCTTCGGTCAAAACAATCACGTCCTGTGTCTGTTCCTTGCAGATTTTCCTTGACTTCCTTGACTGAGAATTCAGATTGGCTTACTTTCACTTACATCGGGCAACGTCACTCCCTCGTACCTAGTACTTCATATCTTGGATACTTCACCCCTGCGTTCTTACCTTGTTGTTTCATGCAGGCTATATAAATGGGGACAAACTACTAGTGCTTAATTTGTAAAGTGGGAGGTCCCGGGGTGGGGGGGGGCGTAATTGGGATTTTGAATATCGTACTTGTTCGAAACGATCAAAGGCATGTGATCACAGCTGACATGTTACGCGGAAACATTTTAAACTTGCGCAAAATCTGCATGAACATCGGTGCATCGGTGCATTTTTTTTGGTGATTAATTTTTCATGGTGACACGGGAGGTGGCGGATCCAATAAAAAAAAGGTTCCGGATCCAAAGTCAGAGGTGGCGGAACATGTATGTTCCGGCGTGTCCCGGTGTAGGCATAGATATGGGTGTAGGCAGGTGTAGGTGTAGGTACCAGATCGGCTCAAATGAAGCCCTGGGCACCTATGCTGGGCACAACCCTTTTAGAAATATTACTCTACTAATATTATTTTTTTACTTATTACTAAATAAAAATAATAATATTGGTGAACCAGTCACAAAAGTGAAACGAAATCGTTATCGTCGACGTTAATCGTCGCCTTCCTGTATTCTTTATCGACATGAATCCCAATTAGTGATAATAATTGTTACATGTATGCAAGATAGGCATAACTAAAAACGTCTTATAACCCTTTCTCTTGAAGGGCATACTTCTATATGAAGGTTATGGAGAAAAACAACATGGCATCTACGACATTGGAATTTGTAGGAAATGATAACACATATGAAAAATGGAAATGTGTAGCATCAATACACACACATTGATTTGAATTGTCCATAATGTAATTAGGCCTATTGTAGCAGGTGTTCGATCTCATCATGCCACATATTCCATGGTTAAAAGTAATAATTCATGTGACTATATCTTTATTTCGCGAATCAAGAATCAAAAGGCTTTAGTGGCATGGACAATGTAGCCTAAACTTAGATTGTCAGAGGACAAAAAGTATATTTTGAGAGAGAACGGAGCTCCTCGGACCCCGGAGCCATTTGATTTGAGAATAATGGCTGGCTGATGAAGTTATTTCTGGCGAGCCGGCTCAGCTAAAATCTAAATGGCTCCTGCAGCCGCCAAATTTATCATAGCTACAAATGGCTGAGGCTGCCACTTTATGTCTACAGATGTCCATACTGATTTACTAGATCTCAATATGTCCAAGTAATGTATGGCTTACACGTGTAGCCTATATATTTCCACAAACTGCAATGCAATGTTATACAAAAAACACCAGATTTAACTTTAACAAATTATGTAGGCCTATTTATTTTTTCATATCTGTAGGCTACTAAACATTTTCAAGTACAAGTATGTGTCAACTGTGAACAAATGTATTTATTGCCCTATTCACTCATTAAATGTGTGTCTGTCTATGTATATCCATTAAAGAGTGGTTATGTATGGTGGAATTAAGTGACTTCAGTTTTATACAAGAACTTCTGTGTATCATAGCAACGAGCACGAGACTGTGACAAATCCGGTGTGCAAAATTGATTTCATTTATCATTCATTTTTCGTGTGTGTATGTCTTTATGTGATCGATAGAATTATTATTTGGTGCAATAAATTAAGATGGCTCAGCCAAAAAACATCAGATGGTGGCTCAATTCGGCTTACGAAATGATTAGCTGGCTTCTAAATGGCGCAAATGGCGGCGCCTGGCGGTGGCTTCGGGGTCTAACTCGAACTCTGTATTATGTTTTATGTGAAATCTGACCACGAGTCCACCTTGAGCCTCAACATGCCATCATCATCATCATCATCATCATCATCATCATCATCATCATCAACAATGCCATAACCATAACTCCTGAACCTAATC
>JAOPUH010074801.1:0-13127 GCA_027123175.1 Urophycis cirrata | reverse complement strand
TCAACCCAGGGGTGCGCAGCACAGCACACAAAACGGAGACACCACCACCAGGAGACACCAATCCCACCACCTTAGGCGCTCAGCTTCTGAAAGGGGGGAAAAAGGAACAAAAGTAATTAGAGGTTTCCCTCAATATAAACTATAAAGCACAAAAAAACAATATTTTACACAAAACGAATGCACATCAAAATTAATCCAAAACTGAAAAACATACTTCACATAACTGAATTAAAATATGTAAACAAAACAAAACTCAAACTCAGTAAACAAAAAGAACAAAACAATCAAAGAAAGAAAATACCAATCACGTGACGACTGAACAAAAGTAACTAAACGATATTGGCAAAAATACTACTAACAAAAGAACGTGATGCCACATGATGGCATAAATGGTAAATCAAAAATTACACGAACAAAGGTACTACTAAATTAATTGGTAAATCAGACCAAAATAATACACATTCATACAATTAAGACCGCGCCAGAGCGGAGGCCGACCTGCTGGGTCGGGATTCTTAATAAAACCAACTTTCGATAGGGCAAAGCAGCAGCGTTTCTGCAGGTGTTTCACAACTACAGCGGCTTCCCCATCATGCCGCTAAACGGAGATCCTGGGATTACAAAAAAAAAGGAAACTTACAATCCATAGAAATCACAAGCAAGAATTTAATAAGTTTGTGATGTAAAATCTACCTACCCGTCAGGCATCATCTAATTGCCCACCAGGAAGGAGAGGAAGCACATATTAAGAGTGCAGATACAGCGGCGCAGGGCTTGCCATTAGCTGACTGCGAGGTTGCGGAAGGGCCCACTGACAGGAATGATAATAAAATCAATTCCGGTAACCCTCAGCCAAAACCACCCAGAGCACAAACAGCGCAGCAGCCGCTAACCTACCTGCAACCGGCTCAGGAGAGTGAACAGGAAGTGAGGCAACCAGGGGGCGTGCCTCCAGCTTCAAAGCAAGAGAGTGCCCTGGTGACAGCCGCCTGCTTTTATAGTCGGCGCCCTCTTCAGGGATTGGCAAATTAGAGCAGGGCAAACCAACCTACCCCCAGCATGCATGCAGGCTCCCATACTGCTACACAGTCATGGTGAATAACTCCGGGGCACGATTGAGATTTCCTAAGAGTCAGCTTGTAGATGAGACCCATGTCAAATGAAGTGACACCCTTGTGAGGTCCAGTTCAATTAGGTTCAAGTTTCCTTGTCTGTGCAGTGGGATCGTCCATGCACACGAGATCTCCGCATTGATATATCGCATGTCTATTGAAGTAATACTCATGCCGGGGGGCCCCCACTCATAACGGTGAGGGTAAACGTCCTGCTATGATGTATATCAACAGGTAAGAGAGGTCCACCTTACACTCTGTTTGTGAGGGTCTACATTAAGCGAATAGAGCTCTGATGAACCAGCACCAGGTGGGCCCTCATAGAGCTAGGCTTTGACTAGTTATCAGGCTCATAGAAAGAAGTCCTGCACCCGAGTCTGTCTGAGACTTTACGAATGTTGCCCCCAATGATGACACCTGTACTCTGACGAGCTGCGCTGTGTCCGTCCTGAACCTGAATCTGTAGCTGCGCCAGACGATCTGCGAGACTTCCCACCGCGTCCTCAGTATTTACCTCAGTTCGTCTGAGTGGGCAGGTTGAACAGCTCAGGGAAGACAGGCTGGTGTGGAAGGTTCAGAGGAGGGACAGCGGGCGTGGCCATGCGTCTGTTGGGGGACTGACTGCAGAGCGCGCGAGGAGAAGAGAACACCCTAACGGCACGATAAGTCATTCTTAATCCGTAGCGCCAACCCGAGGAGCAGCCTGAAGTGGAGTCACACCCTGTTCACGACAGCGCAGCCCGGAATATGGATCAATCCCGGCAATGAACCCCTCCCCCCAAACTTTTCTACAGCACTAAGCATTTTGTCCATATCTGGGAAAAGGCGTCCGGCGCTAAACGGCTAATGTCTGCAGCGAACACACGGAGTGCCTCGCCAGGCATGCGAGAGTGTGCATTGACGTACCGTTGAGTGCAGAATGTGAAGAGGTATTAACACACATTTAGAGAAACAGATATTTTCCCCCTTCCGTTTTCAATAATAACATTGTGCACACAACGACGTTTTAGCTAAACAAACTGTGGCGCGCTCACATGACGTTAAGCATTTTCTGGCGCAAATTGTGACGTTTGAGCACCTAAAACCCTGTTTCTGTCAGTTGACACGGCAACAGATAAGACATATGGCCGGAGTTTTTAGAAATAAACGTTTTCTGTGATTAAAAACAGGGTTTTCATGTAAATGAGAGGCCAAACCTCAGGGAAATATCTGCATCTTCCCTTCGCGTAAACGGGTCCTAAGCCTTTCAGGACATCCTCATCCGGATAACAAATTAGAAAAAGAAAAACAGCATGCAATAAAGCCGTGGAATAATAATTATCGACGTGGATTTGCCGCATGAAAAGTCAAGGTAAACAAGTCTGCAAACAGGAATGCCCTGGAGATGCCTTCGCCCTTGAGATGAAGTTACTAATTTGTGGATGCGCTGCATCTCCTGAGCCATATGTTACTGAACAGCATTCATCAATCATCCGTTATCGCACATATTAACACACACTACGTGCAACTTAAGGCATGCAATGTGATGAAAACAAAGTGTAGGAATCGTACTGTTGGATTTCACTTCACACTGTCTGCCGCCTCCCTGCTGTGAAACACAAGATAACCCTTTTAGAATGATTGGAATGATGTGGAAGAACTGCCACTTCAAAGTATCAATAAAGTACTTCACAGAGTACGCATCCTTTATGAGGAATTGTATTTACATGAATACTCATAAGTAAGCAATTCAGTTAGTAATCATGAATAAAATAATGATAAAATTGTTTATAAGTGAAATCAACTGAATGATTTTGTGTTAATAATGCTCTTTAAACACATTGTGGGAGATAAAGTGAGGATTATGTATGCCTTACTAAGCATTTATAATTGACATGTAAAGGCTGGATTGATCATTTCAGGAAGTTAGACAGCATTATTTATGACTTGTGTGAGTCTCAAGTGAGGACTATCTACTTTACGAAGGATTTATAAATTACATTTAAAGGCTGGGAATGCTGCCTCATTTTTTGGAGACAAAATCAAACAGCTAGCCTGAATAACCTCCAGAATAATTTGCAAATGTGTATTAGTCTGGAACCTCAACCTTAAGTTCATTTTAAATTGCCAAGGGGTGTTATCAACAGGCGCAGACAAAAATGCCTCTGGACACAATTGGACACATCAGTGGCAGCCATTTTGGTTGTATATGAAAATGCTTCAATGTCACTCCCATTGGCCGCTCCTCTGGACAGTCATCGTATTAAACCCGCCCCATATTAGATAAATGGTTGTGATTGGCCAGGTCTGCTAGAAATCTGGGGCCAGACACCTACACCAGAGCAAATAAAACACAAGCTTGCAGATTCATCTCCCAGTCTATAAGAACACAGTCAGCATTTTAAAAATCTGCCGGGGGGTTATGTTTTCAATAAACAACAAGCAACCACTGAAAATATATGAAATATGCAGCGATGATGATGGTGACAGGAAAAATAAACACAGACAAATTTCAAGCAATGTTCAGTTTCATGTAGTTTAGTGTCTTCTTCAGTTAACAAGTGAGTGGAGGTTTGGTGTGTACTGTTCGGTACTTTCCAACAGGCATACTATAAATGTGTCTATTTTATCCGGTCACACTAATTTGGTTTGTCGTTCTCAGACATGCAGCATACGGTCCTCATTCAAAGAATGAATCACAGGAAAAATGTTAAATACTCAACTGTTTCCCAGCTGTATCAGAAACAGCCAGCAGCAGCCACTTATATTAACTTTATCGTCCCCAGAGAGCTGGGCCGATACAGTGTGGACAGCAGGAGAAATGGGGTGAGGAGAAGTAGAGCGAGGAGAGACATTGATAGAGAGAGAAATAGAGAACAGGACATATAAGACAGACATTAGGGAGACAGAAAGAGAGCGATCAACAGGGTGAGAGAGAGAGAGAGAGAAAGACAGAACCAGAGAGAGAGAGACGGAGAGATGTGGGCACCTGGAGTCTGACACCCTCCAGGGGTGTCCCCTGGGACAGCTTTTCACCCGAGGCCACTCCTCCATCCCCATTGTGTCAACTGGGATATGTCAGCCTAGATGCCTCGGCAGACGTGAGTGACAGGTGGCCGGGCGGCCGGCCAGCGCCCCGGGGCTGTTTCTCCTGTACCGCTCACATGGGATCCGGTCAGCCAGCCTGCTGACGGCGAGCTCCCCGCTCTCACAGGACATTCTGAAGAGACCGGGATCCTAGACGCCGTCCCCAAAAAAAAACGAAAAGAGAAGATTGTGGCGAGTTATTCTTTCGCACACACACACAGCACATTCTGAACCCTAAATAGGTTCTGTGACAAGCGACATCTGTTGTCAAGGCATTGGAGGGTTGACGTTCAAACAGCGCAAAACGTCTCGGCACGAGAAACGAGACTTGGCATGCAGCACTCAATTGTCAATTGTCGTATTTGTAGGATAATTTTGCTCTCGGTACGACATGCGATAAATCGGGCCAGATATGTTTGAAACAATGTGGCTTGATTTGTAGACAAGGTAAAAACAATGTTAAGACAATGGTACTGGTACAATAACATTTCCTGTCTGGCAATGCTGATGTATATGTGTTGTTGTTTACGCAACAGTATCCCGGTTGAGTTCAATAGGTTAGTGCAGGTGATAGAAGGTTATAAGCCTTACTAACTGACCTTATAGTAAACAAGAAATGCTGAGCTCATGCTGCATGATTTTAGCCAAAATATTTAGCCAAACACAGGCGTCAGGAAAACATAGGGAGATGTTTCCAAGCATCTCTGCTCAGATGTTTTCAAATGACTCTGAGGCTGTGGTCGAATAGTCTTTCTTTGCTTAGGCTGAATGACCCAGAAGTATCTAAGTAGCAGCCACGGGGAGAGCAGTTTGAATTCTCTAAAGAAAAAGGAAAGGTGTTTCAATGCCTCCTTTCTTATCTCCTTTAGCATAGGGTACATTGGACCATCCTGAGCAAAAGGAATGGAGGTAATGCTGTCCCACAATTTCCTACTCCAGGAACATTTAAAGCGACACACCATTCGACCGTTCACTGATCACAAACTGTCGTAGTTGGCAAAACAGTAATGTTGTCTTTCAAAGCAACGAGCGGTAACATTAGCAAAGTAAACATAGCCATAAGTGCAGTTATTGCAGATATAGACTCAAACACAACTATTGAACAATATGCACTCTTGCACTCCTAAAAAAAATTGCCCGCAGTCATGGCCACTGACCTTAGAAGCAGGCTAAGCGAGTGTTTCAACTAGCTTGATAATGTCAACTGTAATGCATAACCGCCATTGGAAGATGGACGGCGGACATAAAGAGGAAGGGCCCTTGCAGGATATGCCGCTAAATGCACCAAAATAGACAAAAAAATGTCTTCAGGAATACCCAAGCCCACCTGCTTTAGAAGTGGCCTGACCGGGGCTATATTCCGCAGTATATTTCACAGCCTGATTGAGTCTACCAGTCTGGCCCTTCTCACAGCTCTCAAAGGCTTCCTACAGGTGTTGAAAGAAGAGAGAGAACATTGGTTTTAGCGGTCAGGGAATTGTTACACAATTTCACAATGCACAAAAATTGTTCAAACCCTCTTCGGAGTTGTGCTAAACCCCTCCGTTGCTTCACATTTCACAGCGCAGAAAAATAGTTCTAACCCTTTTACGACAGTTGTGTTGAACTGAATGTCATGAGAATGAGTCACAATAAGTAGCATGTGATATGGAGTTCAGGTCAGTGCAGCTCCCAAAGAACAAAAAACTGTTTCAGACTTAGGGCTCAATGAGTCAGTTCTGCAATGATCTTGCATAGTCACCACTGCAGTGGGTCTTTTAAAAAGAGGACAGCTGTGGTCTTTAATGACCCTCTGCTCTGTCTACCAGATTGTCCAAGGTATGATCTCATAAATGTTTAATCATGCCCATTAAAAGGGCTGTCTTTGTTTGAATTTGACCAGTTTTATATTAAAGCGACAGTGAATGCAAAATAGTTTTTGACGTGTTTTAAACATCTCATATGATCGTTAACATAGAAATCTGCCATTTTGTCAGTGTCATTAAAATAAGACATAAATAAGTCATTTTGAGAAAAAAAGTCGTATGTTTTAGCTGATCTCGGCCAACCAGTTGGTAAACGTTCTACCCTACTGTGAAAGCAGGTGGTGTTCCTTTCATTATGTCAAAATGCCTTTGAGCACAGTGGTTCCCAACCTTTGAATTTAGGTGTCCCGGTATACATCGTCATAAAGACCTATCGTAGACTACCTCCTATGCAAACAGGAAAAACAATTATAGATACACATGCAGTGGCTGAGCAAAGCGTGCCAGTGCCCCCTTGATAAACTTCACTGTGGGAAGGCAATGGCCAGTAGGAAATAGTGGAAAGAAAGAGTCAGCAACAGTGCTTATGCTCCCTGTCTTATAACTTAAAACTAGCTTCTTGGACACTTATAGTACAACGCCATGTTGTGTGGCCCATTTCACACCACATTGCTGGCTACAATGCTCATCCACAACGATGGCACTAACTTAAAAAAAAACCAATAACAACATAGAAGTCGCACAACAATGTTTTTAAAATCTCATAGTGTGCGAGGTAACCTACACGTTAAAGACTGTTAAATATTGCACATAAAAGAAACACATCCAATAGATTTAGTTTTTAACGCAGAAACATGAAATGTGGAGATATCTGTCTTTGCCAAGAAAAAAAAACCCTTTAAATCACAAAGAAAACTATTTTCAACAAGTTATCCTGGTCTGTGCTTTAAGGTTAGGTTTTCTTGTTTCTAGTTATTGGTTATTAATTCCATTGTTGAAAATAATCACCCCTTGTCTGGTTTCAGATTTCTGCTTTCTGTGTGTTTCTTGTGCTTTGTGCTCACCTGTGGCGGTCTGATTAGTTTCACCTGTGTCCAATCCCCCTGCTCTTGTACTGAACCATTTGTTTCTCCTCTCCTGGTGGCAGTTTGTCTTCGCACCACCGAGTCTGGCGGCTTTACTCTCGTCTAGCGGCTTTGCTCTTGTCTCGCGTTTTTGGATACCCGTGTCTGATTACTAGACAGATTTTTTTTCTGTGTACCTAAGCCCTGTTTCAGGTAAAGACTTTTTGAGTCTACTTGTGTCCACTTACTTTACTTGCATTTGAGTCCCCTGAGTCTTGGTACCAATGTTATAACTGTATTTTGAGTTATTTTAACTTTCTCAAAACAATCCTGCAGTTTGATTATAACCTGGACAAAAAAATGAATAACGATTAATGATTTTTGAAAATTACAACAAAAAAAAAAGCTCATAATAAATATTTCCCTCCCAAATGTTTTAGGTTTGTTGTCTGTGTTAATACCGAGCCAGGGATGTTCAGCTAAGTGGAACGTAATTAAGTTACCGTTTGCTCTTCTGTCCTCTTATGCCACGCTGTTCTCCAATTACTCCAGACTCGACTCTCTTACAAACACAGGTGGTAAAACCTCAACTGTCATCTTCGTACCAGTGGATTTGATTTCCTAATTGAACGTCGCTGCCTGTTAATACAACACAATAATGCTGAACACAAAATGGTCCTCATTGTGCGTAATGTATGTATTTGTATATTCCATGATGTTGTGATATTTGCTAAGTAAATTCAGTTTGGAAAGTGTAGCAATGAGCAGAACTAATGGTTGCTGTTCAAACTGCCAAATGCACAATTTATACGGGGGAGGTTTTGAGAAATAGGGTTTTTGGAGATTTAAAGTCTCTACATTTCAATGCATGTGAAATGTTACATACAGTACATCACATGCCATCACAGTATATGTATGATGATGAAAGCCTGCCGACCTCACATCACAAATCCAGATGGGATTCTACTTCCCTAAATACTACGAAACATGCAATTGCACGTTTCCATCCTGAAACAAAATAAAAACGCAAAAAATATGTTGGCTGACATTCATATTGCCGTACACCCGGTCGGCTACCTCCGGATGCTGGACAGTGATTCTCACAGCGCAGTCATTGGGCTTCCTGACGTAAGGCGTCCTCCACAATATGCGAACGCACGTAGGAGCTGTTGAATGAGTTGAGTGGATTTGAGCGGTGGGTCTTGACAACGAAGGTGCGGGGAGTGATCGCAGACTGATAAACTGAACAGGGAGGTGGAGAGCGACAATTCCAGGACCGCCGTTTGGAGATGAATAGCCGGCTAACCGACAATGACAACGTGGTCCCCGGCCACATTTCCCATCATACCTCTTTGGACGCTCGCCCGCGTCGGCTCTTAAAATGAAATCTGACAATTCAAATCCATTCAAACCTGTTTGCCGTTCGTTAGAATGCAGAGTAAACACATCTCAGGAACACATTTCACCGGTGTAAAGCGCGACAGTTGGGGCCTCGCTCAACTGCTGAATACGGCGGCTGACTAGACGAATGGCTGCCCCATTAAGCCGCGTGGTGCGCTCCTGTGTGAACCAAGCTTTCGCGTTGCGGCATCACAAGAAGATTGACTCTGCGGGTCCTTGGAACCCTCATTTGTGTCCTCCAGAGGAGAGAACAAAGACTCCCAATACTGTAGAGTAGATAGGCACAACATACTGTAGATCTGCATGTTATTCAGGAAGACCGGGGTAGTATTGGGGAAATGGGGAAAATGGTCTTAGAGGAATGTTCTGGTCTGAAGAAAGCATAATCAACAGAATAATGAAGCATTAAGTGCATCCAGAGAACCTTAGGACCATGGGGGGTGGATGGAGAGCTTGGCCAATTAATTAATTTCCTTTCTCCATTGATTTGAAGTCGTTCCATACAATTTAGCTTGAGCCTTCCAATCAGCCTCAGACAGCCACAGTGTTCACGGCAGCGGAACAGTGCCTGCACAAGGTGAGTGCTCTCGACAGTGGTGGACTGGATGGCAATGGGCAAATAGCCTTGCAGATGACACAATAAAAGTGTTGCGCAATCAAACAGAATGCCTGGTAGAGTGTAAAGAATCACCCCATTAAGCCAAATTGAGAAGCATCCAAGGAGGTATCACAAGGCTTCCCTCGTGTCAATTAGCCGGACATTCCCATCCAAGCCAAGGCATCATCTGCTAAAGCATGCGTTTGACTAATTGGGAGTGAGGAGGGCAATATGGTACACAGGTGTACAGCTGAGGGTCGGGTGTGCAAAGCCTTTAAGAGCTCGGGTTCTGAACTTGCAGTCCGAGGGCTGAGCTGTTAAGAGCCAGTGACACGGAGGCGCAGTTTCAATAGAACGGGAGGGTTGAAAAAGGCTCTTTTAAAGGGACATTTAGCAGACGCTTTTGTCCATAGCAACTTGCAATCAGTACATTTGTGGGGTTAGACATGTGGAGAGTTGGAGGAGGTGGTGGATCAAGGGGATCGAACCGCCGACTCTACGGTTAGCGGACGACCCGCTCTGTCCACCCGCTCTACCCACTGAGCAACTGCCGCCCCGTTGCGGGTCCTTCACCACAACGGCTGGCTCTTTACAGCTCTCGTGCGCTCGGTTGGTTCCTAGTGGTTGCTAAATCCTGCACAAACACAAACACACGCAGATATGAAAAGCCGTGTGTGTCTTGGCGTACGCTCGATTGCAGGGATAGTCACAGCTGAGGGGGTGAGGGGGGGGGGGGGTGTCACAGCCAATCCAATAGGATGCCTGGCGATTCAACCGCCTTCAGACTTCAGACTGCGTGTTTTTACTTTTGTTTGTACGCCATTTTTATGCCGTGCACTGTCCATTCGGTCCTATTAATGGGATGAAGAGCAACCAACATGTCCCAAATATTGCAGAGCGTTGAGCGAGAATTGAAGACGACAGAAACAGCCGGCAATGTTTGTATGTGCGTGTCATTTGTATTCGGGTTTTAAGAGATTTGTCCACGTCGTGATCTTGCATCATTTCCTCAGTCTGTCGGATGTGTGTCTCTCTATTTTAGTGATAACATTCATTCACATGCATTCAGTCAAATAAACCGCAACCTGACTCACCTGTCGGATGCTTTAGCATGGCTCAGGGGACCAGAGTGCTTTTCTTTAACAAAAAAAAAAAGTTTCACTGCTGCCAACATGGCAAGAAGAAAGATTTTCACTTGAAAAAGGAAATGGTAATTTGGCAACGGTGAAAGCTTATCGCGTGGCCATTGTTGCTCTCGGGGGGGCCAAGGACCTCCTCGTGGCGGTGCGTTGACGTGTGGCCGTACACGTCAAGCCCAAGACAACTCCCATTGTCGAAACGCGCGCGCACACACCGGATTAACCTTGGAAAGTGACACATATGCAGCTGCAGCATTGTTGGGTCGACGCTCTCCTCCATTGAGACAGACGCTGGCGTCAACGGGCATTTCGGGTTAAAAAGGGGAAAAAAAAAAGAGTGATTTCTGTAGAATAATCTAGCTCAGATTGATATTGTGTCCCCCGTACACCTTGTTCCCTTGCCGAGCACTCAGAGGTGACAAAAGGCCACCGTCTCGAGTCCTTTACAGCAAAATTGAAAGCACAGGGGGACGCTGGTGTCATCGGGTGCGCCTCCTTCGACGCGTCTGGGAAGCAGTTATTTGTTACGCGTGGTGCGGTGGGCTAAAACAGAGCGGGCTCGCCCCCCCCCCCCTGCTTTGTTATGGTAATCACACATCAGGTACACGTGTATGTGTATGGACGCACTCAAAGATGTCGGGCCTTTCAGTCATTGTCAAAACGTGAATGAATCCACCAGGACATGGGAGGGGAAATATCACCCTGCAGCTCGACAGAAGCACTTTGGAACCTCACTTTTTTTTTTTTTTGCGCCTTTAAAAGCCTGCTCATGGAATTGACATACATACGTACTGTAAGTGTGTGTGTGTGTGTGTGTGTCTGTGTGTTTGTGTGTGTGTGTGTGTGTGAATGTACTGTACTGTACACACACTAGCGCTGAGCCTGAACATTTCAATATTCAGATATTCCTTTATTAATCCTATAAGTTCCTTACCGTGCAATTTCACCAAAACTTTGCACAATGTTCAACCTTGTTTGTAGGCTACTCTAACACTGTACTCCAGTGGACGCTGTGGTTCTTCTGGGTCTTCTGGGCTGCTTGAGCCTCTGCCATAACCGAAGACGGACTCGGACGTGATATAGGGCTGGTACATCAGAATGCATCATGGGAGTTTTTGTTGCCAAGTACTCAAGAGAGTTGCAGTGATGTAACATCCTAAGAGTACGTAAATGTGCCGTGTCATAGGCTAATCAAATTGTGTTTGTTTTGCCCAGCATGAGAAACAACAGTGGCAGTTTCAAACTCAACAATGTCACCACACGACAAATAGTTTCACAATGAATTATTAATGATCAAAAGACTTTTACTACTGCCATTGTTCTTATGCTCCTACAGTATTTTCGCTTTTTCATTATTAAAATATCACTGTAGAAGTGAAAAGGAAATCAGATGATAGAAACTCAATGAAGATTCGTTCGGAAAACCAAACTAGAATTCAAAGCTTGAAATTATGTATTTGTCCTTAACACACACACACACACACACACACGCACGCACGCACGCACGCACACACACACACACACACACACACACTGTGAGAAGACGCTTAGAGGTCTCAGATCATGCAGGTCCTTCAACTTTACAGGAAAAAGGTGCAGCCTAAACTACACAGCTTCTATCTTTTCATATACTGTATCTCAAAGGCTTCATCTAGAGAGGCCACTTACTGTATATCAGCGCTGGGACATCAACAAGCTATAAAAGTCAAGGAAAGAGTGAATATGGACACATCTTGTGTTGTTAATATAGACATGAGGCAATATGTAATATCTGTCATTTGCCACACTTTGCTTGCCTGATCCAAAGCACCTTTGTGCATTGTGATACGTGGCATCAAAGGTGAAACGTGTAAGACTTTGCTGACTGTCGAAGTGGTCCTCCATTAAAAAAAGGAGGCAGCAGAATGCCAGAAAGTTGCGGAGCCAACCCCAATTGGAGGAACAAAGAAATGCACAGACCACACAAAGATGCCCTCCTCCTTTCAGGGGGTCTCAAGTGTCATTCAAGGGGTCTCAGTCCCTCTTGAGACCCCCCTGTAATCCACACCCTGATACAGACATTGGGGATTGAACTCAATACTATCCTGTCCCCTAGGGCGCTGGCATCTCACAGCATAGTCTACCATAGCATCCTGTATAGAGTAGCTTCCATAGCATAGCCTGTGTAGCCACAATGTCTCACCGTGCAGTATCTTACAGTGAGCTCTTAAAACTACCCTCAAATGGTCCGGCTGAAGCAGAATGTAAGCGGCTTCAATCATCATCATCCATAACACAATTACAACGGCGTATTTTACCACAGTCACACTCTGAGAGCAAAACAAATGGTGGTCCCCAGTGACTCCCGCTGATTTCCATCAAATGAGAACATCTTATAGTGCTCCTCCATCAAGCGTGAATAGTACAGTTCTGGCTCTAGAGACGTAATAGCCTGTACCATTTTGAATTTTTCTTTAGTGTTTTTTTTTGCTGTTGCAGAACGTGGGGCTGCAGGATTTCCATTTCAATGTGCGATAATAAGGAACCTAAGCGTGGCCATAATGTTTAAATATTGTTTAGAAATAGTTTGTGATGCAATTAACGTGTTGTCTTCCTGCTCCAGGGGAGACAACACCATATGTCCCAAGATGATGTTTTAAGTTTTACTTCAGGAATGTTATAATAATATATAAATAATAAATACATAAATAAATACAAAAGCTCAATTATTGGCGTTTAGAGCTTTCTGTGACACATTTGGTGACATACAGAACAGGAAGTTGAGGATATAATAAAAATACATATAGATAAGTATGGTGGTTTATCCCCCACTGCCGCATCTACGTGGTCGTCACTTGATAAACGTGCGTGTTCACCACAGCAGTGTGACACGGTGTGACGTCAACCTCATATTTCATATATATACGTTTACGTACTCCATCATGTTACTACAGTGTCACATCTGCCCATCATTTCAATATCACTTTTCAACGCAATACCCGGGGGGGGGGGGGGGGGGGGGG
>JAOPUH010071723.1:0-13207 GCA_027123175.1 Urophycis cirrata | reverse complement strand
GAGCTGACTTGAGGGAATTTTTCACTTTAGACTTTATCTCGTTGTAAAGACTCGGGATCGCCGTATTGGTAAAATAGTTTCGGGATGGTATCACATACCTTGGTTTTCCACCATGCTGTACGGCCTCATGTCTTTGGCAATGAAATAAGATATCGACGTTGAGATTTTCTTAGCTCGCTCCGAGCCTGGGGCTAGTTTTGTCATCTCGTGGAGAGTGCGTTGATTCAGTGGAATGAATGGGACAGGTGAGCCCTCAAGCCGCTAGTGTTGCCGCAGTACTTGAGCTTATTGTGGCAGAGTTTGCACACGGCGTGCGTTTTGTCGACATGTTTTGAACTCCTGCTGTAAAAACCAAAATGTGCCCACACGCTGGCTTTTAGCCCAGGAGGAGCTGGGTGTATTAGTTGGTTGCTGCTTATTTCTGGTTTTGTGTCCTCCATTTCACACGCCTCGCCTCGCTCGTCTGGTTAGCATGTACATCGCTTGCTCTAGCCACTGCACGCATGACGGGTTGGGGGCGCGCGCGTGACCTTTGACTGCGTATTACAATTTAATTTATACAAAATAAACAAATGCAAAAAGCATCTTCGGTGTAGTGGAGTATTTTTTTTTTTAATAATTGATTTTTGGAAATTTAATAATCGATTCATAATCGTTCATAATATAATCGCGAGTAATCGTTAATCGATTTTTTTCACCGCCCCTACAAGACACGGGTTTAAGCAACAGTTAAAATCACCAGCCACCACAGAGGACTCAACGATCCACTCTGAGAACAAGGAAGACACGTTGGTGAAAAAGTCAGGAGAGTGAGTAGGCGGGGCATAAACATTTAAATAGGAGACAGCTTCCCCATATAGTGTCCCTTTAATCATAACGTACCTCACTGATACATCAGCCTTAACCTCCACCTCTGTAAGGGGTAAGGATTTATGAATTAGGATAGCTACACCCCTGCTCCTAGAAGTAAAAGCAGAGGAGTACACCTGGCCCACCCATTCCCTCTTTAATCTCGAGTGTTCACTATCATCCAAATGAGTCTCTTGGATCAGAGCTATCTGCACATTCTCTTTTTTTTAAAATAATTTAATATTTTCTTACGTTTAATAGGGTCTTGAATACCATGGACATACCAGGTACACAGTTAAACTATTGTGTGATTAGCCATAATCCCAAAGGATACATGCAACCAATCTATCCCCCGGTGTTGCATTAACACTCATTATGTACAACCTTCTGACCAGATGAAAAACATGACAAAAAAACAGTGTGGAGAAAAACAAAAACAGAAACCCAAGCAACCCTCCCCATACACTCAAAACACCTCCCAAAACGGAGTGTCTAAAACCTCTTACACTGTGCATCCTAACTGCACTAAACCAGTGCTCCAAATCAAACAATATATAGTAACAAACGTCAAAAAAATACAGTAACAAAAGTAGACTTACGACTGTAACTTACGTATACAAATGTAGCATGTAACAAATTACTTATAACACTTACCACACCCTCACAAGAAGGACATTGGCGGCATAAAAAGAAGTGGGAACAGTTTTAACCTGGGTCCGGTATGTCCTCTGCAGGTCAGAATGATTAGCCTGTGCGGCAATAATGTGAGAAATACAAGCTGGTAGTCCATGAAAAATCCTCCCTTTGCTGACTCGGGAGCCCCTGCTCCCGACTCGCCGGGAGCAACAGGGCTATGGTATCCGCGTAAAACCTCTCGGTATCTTGTGGTGCGACAAAGCTGTATTTCCCTCTGTTGAACAACACTTGTAGCCGTGCCGGGAACTGTAGACCATATCTGATGCGGGCAGCCCGGAGCTTTGCTTGATGTTGTTAAAGGACGCCCTCCGTTTGGCAACCTCAGTTGTGAAGTCCGAGAATATATGCACCGGCCGGCCACGAAAGGTAAGCGAGCCCTTCTCCCTGGCCAGCTGGAGGATGTACTGCTTCACTCTGAAGTGGTGAACTTTAACAATCATTTGTCTGGGGGGGGCGTCTGGTCCCGCAGCAGGCCGAGCGGCGAGGCGGTGTGCCCGGTCTAACATCTCCGGTCCGTCGGGGATATCCATACCCAGCGTCTCAGCGAAGAAATCGGTCATAAATGGCATGACTTGTGGCCCCTCTACATTCTCGGGGATACCCAGCACGTGTACATTCTGGCGTCTGCTCCTCAACTCGAGATCTCCAGCGCAGTAATCCTGTCGTCACAATCTTGTAATGAGGTTTCAACCACGGTGAGACGTGAACCAAAAGTGTCCACAGTAGACTGTAAAGTGCTCATTGAAGAGCGGGTTTCACCACGGAAAGTTTCAATAAGCTTTATCACCGCCGATAGGGACAGTCCCTCTTCCTCGACGCCGTCGTCATCGCCGCCATGTTTGGGTGATGGAGCCGAGATGGACCTCGAGTTACACGGTCCTGGCAAGAGTTACCCTTCCCAGCCATGTACCACAGCGTGTCTTAAATGGTTGGGAAATAAAAAACGGCTGAAATAAAGGGGTAAAATGACGTTTGATACTTGATTGATGGGTGGATATGCAGGAGCTGGTTAAGACGCGTCTACACTGTAGCCATGTTGCCACGCCTCCCCCCAGACCAGTCGGTATTAAAATCACCAAGAATAATTACTTCAGATTTGGAATACATGGAAATTTGATCAGCCATCTGATCTAAGGATCTGGCAGTGGCTGAGGGTGGTCTATAGACTCCAATAACTATGAGAGTAATATCAGATTTAGACCCATATTTAACCTTCAGAGCAAGAAATTCAAAGCACTTAGGGACTGAGACATAATGAAGAGTATGAGAGGTAAAACAAGACTTAATGTAAACCCCCCCACCTCTTCCAGCTCTATCAGTTTTAAAAATATTAAAATTATTTAAAGCAACCTGAGCGTCATTTACACTACTCTTGAGCCATGTCTCAGAGAGGACCACAATATCTGGATTAGCTTGAACAGTTTAGAGTTTAGATGTTCTAGTTTCTCGGGATGGAGTAGACTTCTAATGTTCCAGTGAATAAGACCTAGGCCTTTTCTGGACTTAAATTCTGAGGGGTTATTCAAAGAAAAGTCAGATAAGGCACTGGATGTCTTGGGATGTGATGAGTGATACGAAATGTATACGAGATTTGTGGGGTGGCGTACTGAGTGGCTAGACCTCCTATCACTAATCATAACCTGGATAGCGGATGGACAAAAATGGTCATTAGGACACTCTGGGATGCTATACTGGATGATGGGGGAGGAGGACAGAGGACGGTCAGGCTTATGTAAAGGCTATGAAGTTAATCAAATTTAATCAAATTAGAAATTAAATGCACAACTCCCCTCATATTTAGATGAAGACCATCACTTTCATAGAGATCATGCCCTGTCTAGAAGTAATCAAAGTTCCCAATGTAGTTATACCCAGCAGCTAGACAAAAGTTTCTTAACCACAAATGAAGACCAAAAAGACGGATAAAGCATTCAGAGCCTTTAGAAGGGGAGGGAATGGGCCCAGAGATAATACAGTGTTTCCCCAAATTCTCAATCACACAACATACATTCTCAAAGTCCTGGTGCAGTTTTCCAGATTGCCTAGCCATAACATCATTGTTCCCAACATGGACAATTATTATCTTGATTGAGGGGTGAAAATCAATAAGCTGGGGAATAACTTTAGTAAAATCACTAACCTTGCCACCACTAAGATAATAAGTTACAGCTGCAGGGACTTAGACTTTTCTAATAATGGAGTCACCTAGAATCTCTGGAGCCAGGAGACTCTTGCCCGCAATTAATATCTGGTTGGATGGTACAGCAGTAAAGTCAGTCCTAGATGGAGCAGAGTCGCCCAAAGCGGTCAGAGTCTCTGTGCCTGTGACGTCAGCACAAGTCCCGGGGTCCATGTTCAACCCCGGTGGGGCAGGGGGCGACATTCGACCATGGTCCACTTCCGTCTCACCTGCGCGAGGATGAGAAGTAGATCCAATATGCATGACATCATCAGTGGCGTCGAGCAAGTTCAGTGAGTTATTGAGTTGCCCAGGTGGTTCCGAGAGGCCAGATGCGCTTCCAGGCGAGTCACACTCTACACTGGGCCGATGGAGAACACCAGGAGGAGAGAGGCAGCGCCGGCGTTTCCCACTGAAGCCAGGAGTTGTTGGGGAGGTTCAAGGTTTTTTCGCCTTATTGATGGATGACGGTAGCCGCACCTCCGAGCCAAGGGAGCAAAGAAGTTTGAGAGTGGAATAACACTATCGTCACCGTCAGGTGTGAACAGAGGTAGAGACAACCTTCTGGCCTTCTTCTCCGAGATGGAGATCCAGGGATTAGGCTCCGGGGATGGCTCTAGTCCGGCGGGATCCACAAGGCTAGGTGGAAGAGACTGCTGTAAAGTCAGCTTGTCCAGTTGTGTGAGGAGTAGAGTATGTCGGTGGAGCGCATCATTCAGGAGATTCTCTATGGATTGGAGTTCAAGTCTCAAACTGGACACATCAGAGTCCCAGGAGGGAGAAGGCTGCGAGGTTCCAGAGGAGGGCAGAAGTTCAGTGGCCATGGTCCAGGTGAGTCTTCTTATTTTCCGCGATAACTTGTTATTTTCACGGCCATCGGTTATGTTTGGGTAGTTAGTCGTCTGAAGGTTGTGGCGTTATGATCATTTGTTTGCCAGGGAAGCCCAATTAAAGGAAAAATTCTTAAGAAGGACGTTCCAAGTTATTAGCAGGCCACAGGTTTCAAGCAATATGGGAAAAAAAGGATCTTTCAGCTGCCAAAGCATCAAATCGTGCAATGCCTTGGACAAGGTAAGGAAACATAAGATATTTCACAATAACTTAAGCGTGATCATCGCACTGTAAAGAGATTTGTGGCTGGTTCAGAGCACAGAAGGGTTTGTGCAGATAAAGGCATAATGAGGAAGGTTTCTGCCAGACAAATGCATTGGAATAAGAGAGCAGCTGCTAAAATGCCATTTCAAAGCAGCAAACAGGTATTTGATGCTGCTGGAACCTCAGGAGTCCTGCAAACCTCAAGGTGTAAGGTCCTCCAGAGGCTTGCAGTTGTGCATAAACCTACTATTCGGCCACCCCTAACCAATGCTCACAAGCAGAAACTGTTGCAGTGGGCCCATAAATAAATGAAGACCTATTTTCAAACGTCTCGTTTACTGATGGGTACCGTGCAACCCTGGATGGTCCAGATGGATGGAGTACTGGATGGTTGATGGATGGCCACCGTGTCCCAACAAAGCTGTGACGTCAGCAAGGAGGTTGTGTCTTGGGCTGGAATCATGGGGAGAGAGTTGGTCTCTTCAGGGGCCCTAGTTGGATCCCTGAAGGTGTGAAAATGACCTCAGCAAAGTATATAGAGTTTCTGACTACTTTCTTCCATGTTACAAAAAGAAGAATCGTGCCTTCCGTAGCAAAATCATCCTCATGCATGACGGGGTCCTATGTTGTAACGTGTAATTTGGCCTGTTAAGATGTTTTTGATTGACATAGCTTTTGAGACTTCCGGGGCGGCGTGGAGCAAGATGGAAGCATAGAGCAGAGCTCCTGAGTTGATTAGACAATAATTCCCAACAAACTACGAAAATATCGAGAACACAAATCTCAAACTGGTAAGCAATGAGTGGGGGACGAGGGCAGAGAAGTTTCAGGAAAAAAAACGATGTCCAAAGACCAAGAAGAACACGAGTTTGAAGACGAGGAGGCAAGCGGGGATAATGACGGCGAAAAACAGGCTCAGGTGCTACGCGAGGGACTCGCCGATATTACGAGAGATTTGCGACCTCAAAAGGGAGGTGAAAAAAGAACCTTGCAGCATTTAAAGACTAATTTTAAGAAGAGGTGAGGCAAGAGTTCGGCAACTTAAAGGATGAAACAAACCAAAAATTGGCACAAAATGTCACGGAAATACAAGAGCAGCAGGAAGATATCACTGAGGCACAGATGCGAGTGGCGCAGTTGGAGGAGTGGAATATCGAGGCGAAGGAAGCCATCCTCACTCTACTGAAAACACATACAAAACTTAAAGAGAAACTGACCGAAGTGCAGGGGCGCGGAATACGCTGTAATTTGAGGATTTACAATGTGGCTGAACGGGACAATGAGTCTGACAGAACTTGTGGAGGAACTCCTCCGCCGAGAGCTCGCACTACCGGTGGAAACCGAGCTCCACATTCAACGCGCGCACAGAAGTCTCGGAAAGTAACCGCCACCGGGAACATCTCTGAGGTCCATTGTGGTTAATTTTCTCAAGTATGAGACCAAAGAGAGCATTCTTCCTAAAGCCTGGAAAGCGACAATAATAGTCGAGGAGAGACACATACTCTTCGACCACGACTACCCCACCGAAGTGATGAAAAAAGCAAATCCTACTCTGAAATTAAAAAGATTCTGAAAAGCCAAAAAATACGCTTCCAGACACCTCTGAGTAGGATAAGGATCCACTGGTCAGACGGGCCCAAGATCTACAACAGCGCCAAAGACGCAGCGTGGGACATGCGGAAAAGAGGGCTGGAGGTGGGTGAGCAGCACCGCAATGAACCCTCACTGGAGGAACGGATCTGTAGAGCTTCACCATGGCAACGCGTCAGAGAGAGGCAGGTGATAAACCAAGGTGCCTGCGCCCCTGAGGGCGCCAGTCAGGACGCGGCGAACCGAGCGAGAGAAAAGCTGCAAGAATTTAGAAGATGAAGAGACGATGAAGACAGACAGAGAGAGAGAGAGAGGGAGGGAAAGAGACCCTAGGTAACCCAGAAGAGTTAAATGCCTCCTGCTTTTAAGTTAAAGACTATACGTGGCTGGGTAAGCAAATCTTGTTTTGTTTGGTTGGACTAACTGGAGGGTTTTTTTTATTTGTTTGTTATTGCTACAACATAAAGGATGACTAAGGAAGACTTGAAGTGGGGAATTTTAAGACCACCCTCCCTCCTCTACAATTGACTTCTCTAATGTTTATGTTTACATGTGAATCGACGGAGAGAGCTAGTAAGTTAGTGATTGTTGGACTTATCTAGTAGGATGGGAAGGCCTTTTTCAGGTATGACCCAAACTACTAAGGGGGGCCTTTTGTTCAGGAAAAGTTATCCCCCACTCCCACCAACAGGGAGACAGGGCCTTTGGGGAGTGAGGCCAGTTTTCTTGTTCATTTATACTTTGTTCATGGGAAAACGATGGCTGACAACATTACAGTGGAGGGACTAGGCATTATTCTAAGGGATACAAACAATGCAATATAATGATATAATGGTGGTGTCACTGAATATTAACGGCTTAAACAATATCAAAAAAAGAAATAAATCTATCTAAGTTTAGAAGGGAGAAAATGCAGGTTATATTTCTTCAAGAAACTCACCTATCACAAGAGGAACATATAAAGTTGGGCTACAAGAACTCATTTTCCAGTTACTTTGGGCATAATCACAAAAGGGGTGTGGTGATACTGATCTCCAATACAGTAGATTTCAAACTGATCAAAGAAATTAGTGACAAGAATGGAAGGTATGTCATGATAAAAGGGAAATTAGAAAACCAATTGGTGACACTGTTCAATGTGTATGCTCCTCCAGAAAGTGGAAAAGAATTTTATGAAAAAGGTTTCTTTTTATGAAAAAGTCTTTTAAATTTGGAAACAGAAGGGACATTAGTGTGTGGTGGGGATTTTAATGTGGTGCCGAATTATGGGTTGGACAATTCAAGTATGAAGAGAAACAAAAAACAAACCAATAGGTACATGAATACAATGATGTCAGAAATGGATGTACAGGATGTATGGCGAGAACTTCACCCACTTGACTGTGATTATACCCACTATTCAGCTCCACATGCCATGTACTCCAGGATTGATTATTTTTTAATGAGTAAAGGAGACATACACACAAGTGTGGCTGATGTGTCAGATCACAGTGCAATTTACTTAAAAATTCATTTGAACAATAGGAGGAAAATACAGTTTGGAGACTCAATGAAGGCATAATGAACAATAAGAGACTAGTTAAAGAAATAAAAGTGGAAATAACTAGATACCGGGAGGAAAATTACAACGGGGAAGTTAATCCAACAATCTTATGGGATGCCATGAAGGCAGTGATTAGAGGGAGGCTGATTTCTCACACAGCATTTTTAAAGAGAGTCAGACTAGAAACAAATTGAGAAATTAAAAGAACTGGAACAGCAACACAAGCAATCAAAAGATTCAGACATACTTAATCAGATTAAAGAAGTTAGGAAAAAAATAGATGATATATTGTTGGAAGGGGTGGAAAGGAAAGCACGGTTTATAAAACAGACTTACTATGAGGGAGGATCTAAAGCCACTAAAATAATGACTAGACTCATAAGGAGACAACAAACAATAGCTAATATATATAAAATAAGAGACCCTGCGATCAATAAAACTCTACCAACCAGAAGAAATAGAAAAGGTATTTGAGAAATATTACTACAATTTATATTCACAACCTACTTCTGTAGGTGAGAAACACTTGATATTCTAGACAACTTGGATTTGCCAACAATAGGTGCAAAGCTGAATGCACTACTGACTTCAGAGATTCAAAAGGCAATTAGTTGGGCAAAATCAGGGAAGTCACCAGGAGCTGATGAAATTGGAGCTTCCTTCTATAAAACATTCAAGGAAGAGTTAATCCCACTACTCCAGGGCTCATTTAATTATAGTTTCAGATCAGGCAAGATCCCTCCCTTGTGGAAAGAAGCCATTATTTCTATTATTCCAAAGGAAGGTAAAGACAAAGAATATTGCTCCAACTACAGGCCCATATCGCTTTTAAATGTGGATTATAAACTTTATACCTCAATTATAGCTAAGTGATTAGAGACATTTATGCAGGATTTGATTGATGAAGACCAGACTGGGTTTATTAAAGAGTGACAAACACAAGATAAAACAAGGAGTTTACTTGTTCTAGAAAATATACAGAGCAATATACCAAGGTATATTTGGTTTTGATGAGTCTGTGAATTGAATTAAGTCGTGATATCAGGAACCTATGGCAAGGATTAAAATAAATGGTAGTTTGACAAAAAGTTTCAGTCTGGAAAGGGGGATAAGACAAGGGTGCAGCCTCTCTCCGAGTCTATTCGCGATATTCATCGAACCATTAGCCCAAATGATTAGGCAAGAGGAAGAAATTAAAGGGGTGAAAATAGGAAGGAAGGAACATAAGATTGGTTTATTTGCAGATGACATATTGGGTTTTTTAAAGCAACCCAACGAAATCTTCCCAAAACTAATTAGGCTACTAGAGAATTATGAACAATATTCAGGTTACAAAATTAATGCCACAAAAACTCAGATCTTGTCGATAAACTACTCCCCGGCTCAAGAGATAAAGGATGCATATAAACTCAATTGGAATGCCAAATCAATAAAATACTTGGGAGTAAATGTTACAAAAGGAATAGACAAGCTATATGACTTAAATTACACCAAAATCAATCAAGAAATTCAGAGAGACTTGGAGAGATGGCCTGCTATTATTTTAGACTTTAGCTCAAGGATAGAGATAATTAAGATAAATGTTCTACCGAGACTCTTATATTTGTTTCAGTCCCTGCCAGTAAAGATTTCACCAAAACAGTTTACCGAGTGGGACAGGTGGATATCAAGGTTTATATGGGGAGGAAAGAAACCTAGGACCAGGTACAAAACTCTGCAGCTCCCTAAAGACAATGGACAATTGTCTCTGCCAAACCTTGAGGAGTATTTCTATGCAGCACAAATCAGACCTTTGATATACTGGTGTAATGAGTATTTTTCAAGATGGAAAAGTATAGAAATAGAGCAGGCAAACGTTGAACCTGGGATAAATGATAAAGGGTTTAAATAATGGGCAAGAAAAGGGATCACAGCAATATGTACAATGGTTGAGCAGGGTAAGCTGCAGAGTTTTGAGAAGTTGAGGGATAGATTTGGATTAGAGGAACATGAGCAATATCGATACCTGCAAATGAAGGATTATTATGAGAAAGAGATAAAAACTGATACTGATAATGAAGTTGTTGAGGTATTTAGGTTAGTTTATGAAGCTAAAAATGCAGAGTAACCTGCATGGACTAAGAAAATACTGTTATCATTGGGAGATTTGAAATATACCCTAACAGTTGATGACTTGAAAATTGTACTGGTAATTTGCATCAATAATAATAATAATTTGTAATGCTGTGTATTAAAGGGGTGCTTTTGGACAGAAGGCACAAATCATTCTTATTGTTGGTAATAGAAGTCACACTAGTTTTATTTGTTGTTGTAGTCACTCTAGTATTATTTGTAGTAGCAGTCACAGTAGTATTATTAGTAGTAGCATTTTAGCATCTATTGCCCAAACCCAGCAGAACCTCACCCCTCCACAACCTCCGCAACTTGTAAAATCTCCACATCTTGTTGATCCTCCACATCTTCCAGGAGCTCCGGAGCCATTGAGAGTCTCAGAACCAGAACAATCTTCCCCCAGCGCAGCAGAGGATCGGCTGGAGTTTGGATCCGCTGAGGTCCTCAGTCTCTCTGACCTTCAGTGTCTGACGCCGTCTCCGCCCGCCACACCCACACTCACAGCTGACCCCAGACCCCCGAGCAAGACCCCCGACTCCAGCCTGCAGTCGTCTCCTGGTTGTCGGGTCCGGGATGGAAGCCCGGCACGTCCAAACACCAGGAGCGCAACACTGGAGGGGGCAGGAGAGTCCGAGGGTTTGGGTCCGGGGAACCCAGGACCAAGTCGAAGCGGTTCAGAGGGTTCAGGTGAGCCAAGCACAGAAACAATGACAGGTGAGATCTGGGGCACAGGTGGTCCTATGTCTTTTATGTAGTATGAGGGTTTGGTGAACTGCTGCGTTTCTCTGACACACAGATCCAGTTTTTACAAATCCGGAGGGGAGATCCACACATGGCAAAGGCAAAAAGATCTGCGTTCAGCAGTGAGGTGGGTTGTGCTCCAATGAAATTCGGCTTCTTCCCATCCGTCTCCTGTCTCTTCCAGTCTCTCTCTTGTCTTTCTGTCTCTCCACTATATTTCTATTTTGATGTGGAGTGACACACCACCGGTCTGCTAATGTTTTAATTTTATTTCTCTCCTCTCTCTCAACAGCTGATCTTAAAAAAGCATCACCCATTAGACTATTTCACTGTCTCACTCCACTGTCCCCACAAGACCCACTCTCCTCATACTACTGCCCACTGTCCCCACAAGACCCACTCTCCTAATACAACTGCCCACTGTACCCACAAGACTCACTCTCCTCATACTACTGCCCACTGTCCCCACAAGACTCACTCTCCTCATACTACTGCCCACTGTCCCCACAAGACTCACTCTCCTCATACTACTGCCCACTGTCCCCACAAGACCCACTCTCCTAATACTACTGCCCACTGTCCCCACAAGACCCACTCTCCTAATACTACTGCCCACTGTCCCCACAAGACTCACTCTCCCCATACTACTGCCCACTGTCCCCACAAGACTCACTCTCCCCATACTACTGCCCACTGTCCCCCACAAGACCCTACTGTCCTGATAAATACATCACCACTGGTCCCAAACGACCCCCCAAACTCAATGTCCTGAAAATGACACCTTTGTGATCTTACCCACCCCACTGTCCGATATAAGACCCCACAAATCCTACCTCACATTCCCCATACACACCAGCAAACTGGACCCCATACACTTCAAGACCCACTATCTTGTCCCCTATCTTGTCCATATCGACACAAGAAGCTGATGGAAATATGGCAGTAGTATCGACACAAGAAGCTGATGGAAATTGATAATCAATATCGCAATATAGACTCCAATATGAAATTGGATGTAAAGTGTCTCCAATACAGAACTGGCAGCACAAGAGACAAACCATTTGAGATTAACCAATTTACTAAATTAATATGAATGAATTAATATGAATGAAAACATGTATAATTTTATAGGATATGAGTTATAATTTTATGAATTTCTTTTAGCAGGATCTTTCTGTGGATGTGAAGTGCACAATAAACGTGTGAGTGAAAGAACACTGGTGTATGATAGTCATCTCTGTATAGTCATATTATAAAGTCATATTTGCAGTGCAATATGCACATTGTTATATGTTATAATAATGAGTAATGAAAGTAAACAGCTGGAAGGAAGGGAATCATTTTCCTGGCTGCAGTGCTTACGATATTGGCTTGAAGACGTTTTCTAACTGGAAATCACACACTTGGCTCTCACTGATGGTCACAAACACAGGCTTATCCTACAGTCAACACCTTTGTGAGGTTCACAAACAACATTAACCTCTGGAGAAGACATTTGTGATGTCACAAATGTTGCATTAACCTGCAGAGAGCACCTTTCTTAGGGTCACAAACACCGCATTAACCCCCCCAGAGAAGATCTTTCTGAACAGCAAAACGGCATTACCCTCTAGAGAAGACATTTGTGATGTCACAAACCCAATATCAACCCCCCAGAGCAGACCAGCTGTGAAACGAAGGAAATGGAGGGAATTTTGGCTCTGTTGTTGACACTGATGTCATCGCCTGGGGCAATGGGAAGAGAGAGGAAATGAAGAGGGAGAAGGGGGGAGAGGGGAGTTCTAGAGGATAGGGGAGGTGGAGGAGAAAAGAGAGGACCAAAGGAGAGATTAGAGGAGAAGGGATAGAAGAGGAGAGAGTAGGGGTTGGAGAGGAGAGGAGAAAATAACAAGAGGATTGGAGAGCCATTCATGGGTTTTTTTAACTTTGACCTCTGACATTTCCATGACCCACGAGGTAAGGGTCCCTCATGGGTGACAGGTAGGAGCTAGGACCCTGCAGATACCAGGGTGCAGGGAGACGTGAGAGAGGGGTGATCAGTGGGTGTGACAGGACACCACCTGGGAGGAGGTGAAAGAGTTCATCTCTGGCTTGCCTTGTGGATGTTTTACTGTCCTACTGCTGGTAACTGACCTCTGACCTCCCCGCCTCGCATTTCTAAACACAGGTAAGCCTATTTCTCTCACCTGTTCACATCGCAATCAATTTAGAGGCAGCACCTGGTGTAAGACCTGTACATTTGTAGTAGTGATGTCTTCAGCTCCATTATCCCTCCATCATTGTGTCTCTCCTCTATCATCCATCCATCATTCTGGCTCTTCTCTATAGCCCTTTTTATACTGAACGCCGGCTCATTGGAGGTAAGGTGGAGCTGCCGATTAGGCGGCTCTGTCTGTGTGAAA
>JAOPUH010071108.1:0-13227 GCA_027123175.1 Urophycis cirrata | reverse complement strand
GGAACGTAGATTGACCGGTAAATCGAGAGCTTTGCCTTTCGGCTCAGCTCCTTCTTCACCACGACGGACCGGTGCAGGGCCCGCATCACTGCCGACGCCGCACCGATCCGTCGGTCAATCTCCTGTTCCATCCTCCCCTCACTCGTGAACAAGACCCGAGATACTTGAACTCCTCCACTTGAGGCAGGATCTCCTCCCCGACCCGGAGAGTGCACTCCACCCTTTTCTGGCTTAATTGAAAGCATTTAGTAAAATGTCAAGTGATGACGGGTCTTGACGGATTTATGAATGGCGTTTAGTTATTTACTTTGTAAAACCGTAGGTCACAGGGGACGTGTATGAAAGTGAGTGTGACTGTTGACAGAAAGCGTCTCTCCAGAGCAGGTTCTGGGTTCTGGGCTGCCGTAGCCCACATGGTTTGGAGGGCTCTATGTAGAGGGCTCTTTCAATGTAGAGGGCTCTTTCTCTTTCTACTGTAATGGAAATATGATTCTTATTTAGATGGGATTATACACTCACTTTTTAAGCGTCTTTATTTTAAGTTGCTTGTTTTTGAAGCCACTTAATTTCAAGTTCCTTGTTTTTCAAGCAGCTTAGTCTTAAACATCTTGATTTGAGCCTTTTAGATTCTACATGATAGACAATAGAATTTTAATTTGCAACTTCTAATCAAAGCCTATAATTATCAAAGAAGTAAAAGAAGTTTAAAAAAAAGTTAGAAAGAAACAAAATAATATTTTACTTTTCTACTCAGAAGTACTTTATTGGCAAGTAGGTTTGCACCTACCAGGAATTCTAGGCATGTATACGACGAGTTCTGCTTCTAATGAGAATGTAATGGCTATGAGGCATGATCATTTACCAATAAGCCCACTCAGCAGTCTGCTATGTCTGTGTGTTTTGTTAATTACTGTTCAGTGTTCCCTCTGCAGGGCAGGTTGTCATTAAAGGAAAGGTGGGAGAACAAATCCAGAGTCTGTAGACCTTGTCTGGCCTGATTCAGAACATTGCTCTCCTGTTTTGCTTGTGGACATCAACAACAACAACTGAGTGGTACGTAAAGTTTCGAAGACTTGGAATGTTCAAATATTTGCTGAAACTTAAAACTTGGGAATGAATGAGTTAAAGTTGGTTTAAAGAATTCAGTGCCACTGTTGATTGCATTTGACGAACACTGGAGTGACATGTTTGACATTAATTGTTTGGAGTGCCGCTGTTTAACAAATCAAATAATAGGCTATATGCAACGCCTCAGCGCAATTAACTTCCTGCCGGGACTGTAATTAATGAATCGGAATCGACGGATGTTCTGAAGTGTGCTAATATATTCACATTGAGTACAGGTACAAATTATTCTGCGCAAAATGGCTAATAGAGCAGCAGATATTGCAGAGATTTGAACCTTCTGCAGGACTCAAATGGAGAAGACACCACAGCAAACGTTTTAGAGGAAAATGTGAATAAAATGCACTTATCCAGAAAAGTTCATCTCAGGCAGCTAACACTCAGTAAGAACATAATTAAGGAATAGGCAATAGTGAACATGGTCAGATACCATACTTTAGTGGGATAATTTAAAGAAACACATTTTCTATGGAATGCTGTTAAATGAGGAAGAGAGCAAAGACGATATTACTATACCACGACAGGATATACTCAATACTTGGTTTGATGAGGGTAAATGGCACATTCCACAGGACTGTTTTTGATGATGGCGCTGCTCCTGCTGACAGTGTGCTGACAGTCTCCAGCAGGTCCACCTCAACCGTTTCATCTCCCACCCCTGCCAGTCTGTGCAGAGAAGGCTGCTTTAGAAAGGAATGGAAACCTCAGAACTTAAATCCGAGTCAGAAGCCACTGAAGCTAAAATTACCATCTTAGCGTGGAAACTGAAATCAAAAGTTCACATTGGGAGGCAATGAATTAGTAATGAAAGTGTAGGAAGACATGTGAAATCTCTGGCATGGAAACACAAACAAGAGGAACCAGCGCCAAGGAGCCCTGCTGACACGCCGACTGGACGTCCAACGGAGGCACCTCGCTTCAGCCATTCATGGCGTCACCCAGCTGAAGGAGAGCCCATAGGAGCACACATCACCGAGCCCATCATGGCACACAGCATGCCGTCTCATGCAGGGAATGTGCCACGAGGCAGAACGCCGATCGCATTTATATCACAACTAAGCCCGTTCGCCCATTTGTACCCCATGCAAGATGCAGCTCTGTGCAACACGTCACAAAGCCGAAATGATGTCACTGTTGTCAAGCGACAACACCTTTCCTCCGGGGGACATGAAGGTCTTTGAAGATGACCCAGTTGAGTACATACCATTTATTAGGTCTTTTGAGCTGACTGACCGGCGAAAAGACAGGCTGTACTATTTCAAGCAGTGCACTAGGGGGCAGTCCAGGGAAAATTGCCAGAACCTGCCGGGTTATAGGACAGCCAAAGGCAACACCCATGCATGTGTAGAAAGGGCCCCATCCTGGTCCACTAAGATCAACTTCTTGTAGGACAAGGGAATCCATTTTGGGTGTCTCATTCCAGGGCATGTGAGTAAAGACTGAAGTAGGTGCCTCTCATGTACAGTGTGCAATCAAACCCATCTAGATGTGCTCCACATGGGTAAAATGGAAAAGTTACATCTTTCATAGCCCTCCCAGAGGCTTACACCCAGAAGTCCATGACTGTCATGAAACGTAACATCCCAAACCAAAATAATCTATCTAAGTGGCTGTATCCCAAAAATGTAAAACTCTACAATATACTGTACTGTAGATGCTGACATTAGCTCGTTTATTGGCACTGATGTGGAAAAAGTAATGGAACGGTGGTCATCAATAACCAAGAAGAGGATCCACATGCAGTAAAGACCTTGCTTGGCTGGGTGATTAATGGCCCATTAAGAGGAGGAAAAGAAAAAGGCAACAGTAATCACTTGATCTCTGCCAATTGCGTTTCATTGCTCAAACTTCATGAGTTACTGGGCTCATGGTACAATACGGATTTCATCTAAAAATCATAAGGAAAGATCTATAGAAGGCAAACAGCCCATGGAGATTGCTGAAGACAGCCAAGGTTATGAACGGACACCAGAGTCTCAGCTTACTGTTCAGCAGAGATGACGCTTCACTGTCTGACAACCATCATGTTGCTGAGCAGCTGCTTTCCAACCTAAGAAAGAAAGTTAGAAAGGAACGAGGCATTTCGTGATGAACACAAGGAATCCCTCACTGAGGTCACTGACAAATGCCACACCGTGGCAGTGCCACGGGGGCAGCTGAGGGCTAAAGATGGAAAATGTCTGCTGCATACCTCGCCGCGATCACCCCAAGGAAGGAATCCTCAGGGTTGTATTTGACGGCAGCACATCTTTCCATGACACCTCGCTCAACTCCAAACAACTTCAAGGTCTCGTCTTAACCGATCGTCTCAAAGGGGTGCTCACCGCATTCCGCCGGGAACCAGCCGGAATGACGTCCGACCTTAGAGAAATTATTTACCGAGCGAGGGTTTCTGAAGACGATGCTGAATTTCTGGGATTCCTGTGTTTGATGTAAGCCTTAATCCTGGTCTCCATCATTAAGGAGGCCACAGCGATGGCAGAATGGTGATTAGTGAACAGACAGCCTCTAGGGGGCAGAAGGCAGGATTACAGAAGGATACATGTATGGAGAAATGGACATTGATCCCAGACATGATGTGGAGATCAGAAGAGGCCTGGCCATAGTTTTCCCGCTAGTCCATCTCACTTTCCTTCGATGACCCAGAGGTTAAGAGAAAACATACTGTAAGTATAGTTATTGTCAAAGGCAGTCCTACAGACAAGCTGATCCCATACTTCTCCAGCTGGAGAAAGTTGAAAGTTGCGGTTGCATGGATTCAGAAACTAAAAGAGGCTTTGAATCTGCTGACTCACAGAACAGAGTTCCAGTCCACAGTCAGCGCCTCAAACAGAAGTCACTTGAGGCATTGGCAAGGTCATGTGTCAAAGCCACATTGGGCAGACAAACCATTACTCTGGAAGAACTGGAGAAGATAGACAACAGAATCGTCTGCCACACCCAACAACAAAGCTTCCCAGAGGAAATGGCAACATTGTTAATGGCTATAAACTTGACAAAGCGTTAAAGGATGGAGTACTCGTTTCCAGAAGGCACTGGATAATCAGAGCTAACTCTGCAGCATGGACAATAACAGCCATTGTGTTGTGTGCAGACAGCAAAGAGACAGAATCAGACAGCAGACAGCTGTCACCCTTCATGCAGCATCATGTATGCATTCATACAGCATCATGTACATGTATGTGTTCATGCAGCATCATGTATGTGTGTGCCTTGGAATGTTTCACTTGGAGAAGAGGCCAAGTAAAACATGTAAGGTCTGACAATGGATCTTATTGTAATGAGAGAGAAAGCTGAGGGAAGCCCCCTCCTCTCTAAATCAGCAGAATATACAGAACTTCACTTCAAAAGTGAGTACAATGGAGGTTTAACCCCCTCGGGACCTCCCACCACGGGGGAGTATAGGAGCGTCTCCCAGGCTCCGTCAGACAGGTGCTGCATACTGTTTTTGAAGCAGCGGACTCCGGACGAACGGCGACTCCAGACCATCTCATGGGAGGTAGAGGCCATCTTGAACAGCCGCCCCAATCACTACCCGTGACTCACAAACCCCAGAGCCTCTTACCCCAAAACCACAACTTCCTCGTGAATACCAAACCCATTCTGTCACCTGGAATCTTTTTACAAGGATGACCTGACCGCAAGACGCCGTCGGAGACAGGTGCAGCATATGGCAGATTTATTTGGGAGCCAAGAGTACTCGCCTCTCATGCCATGGAAATGCCAGAAAGACAGAAATGGTGCAAAGCGTTGCACCTTGAGATGCGGTCACGGTGGCTGACCCCTGGGCACCACGCAGCTCTTGGGAAAAGTGTTAGAAATCAAGTCTGACTCTGAAGGATCGGTGCGAGCTGTAAAGATCAAGACCCAGAGCAGCATCCTGGAGAGACTCCTAATGAAGATCTATCTGCTGCAAGAACACACAGAACAGCATGTCTCCCTCCTTCAGCTGGACAACCGGAGCTCAGCCTATGAATGCATGGCCTTGGGAAGCCTCCGATCTAAGGGAGGGCAGCACACCACACATCATATTTTATGGGTGATGAGAAGGATATAGGCTTCTTTAAAAACATAACAACATAATTATCTTTTGTGGTACCTCAAAATAGGATTGGGGCTGGTTCGGTAGGAACCAATTCCTTAGTTCTTTGTTGTGTGTGTGTGCGTGTATTTTGTTAATTGCTGTTTAGTGTGTGTGTGTTTCCTACACAGGTCAAGGTCTTAAAGGGAAGGTCTTGAGGCCTTTACTTTAATATTAATGTATATCCCTAATGTTTGCATGAATCAGTCATTTTGGTATGTAACCAGGATTGTTCATTAATGAAGATCTTCTATTTTTCTTCTCATCTGGAAATTCTGTTTTTCTAACAAATACTCAGGAAAACATCGTAGTGTCCACACCTTTAATAATGAAATGATTACGTCACTTTTCTAACCCCCTATATGCCTCTTTTGTCTCATTTATGGGGAAAAAACTTTTTTGGAGTGAAGAACACAAGCAGAGACTAGTCTATGTGTTTGACAGGAGGTGTGTCGTTAAGAGTTAGTTGGAGAGCATCAGATAGCAGATAACCCTGAGACACCTCTACACGTTTCTATCTAAAGCTACTTCAGAAGTTACCAGGCGGCAGTCACTCAGTGGGTAGAGCGGGTGGACAGAGCGGGTCGTCCACTCACCGCAGGGTCGGCGGTTCGATCCCCTTGATTCCCCCTCCTCTTCCGACAGTCCTCATGTTGAACCCCACAAATGTACTGATTGTAAGTCACTTTGGACAAAAGCGTCTGATAAATGCCCCTCTATCAGAGAGGGGGCAAACCTGGCAACCATTCCATCAGAAGGTGAAGCCCTCATGTGTAGTGCACTGTGGAGCGCCTGCTGGACATGCAGCGAGGCGCGCTTCAGTGCAGCTCTACAGGTAAAGGGAGCGGAGGTGAGCAGAAATGGATCACGGCGCTGACGGGCATATGGGCTTTGCATTGTACCGGCGGTGGAGCCTTTGGGGGGGGGGGGTGCAGATGAACTGGTCCAGGACTGTCTGCTGGGCCGCTCCGGCCTCAAGGGGGTCGCGGGTGCGGGCACAGGGAACGCAATGTTAGCAGAGGTTCAATGGATAATCACTTTTGACACCGGCTCCGCTTAATTGGCCATCTTTGTCTCTTCTGTTGTTCCATCATCTTCCTCTTGTCGCCCGTCTTATCTCTTTCCTTCTCCGCCCTGAGCTTGTGAGCGAGCTTCTCCATTGTAGTTCTCCTCCTCTTCTCTCCTCCTCTTCCTCCTCCTTCTTCTCCTGTCCCGCAAAACACCGGCTCCATCCTGCACCGCTCGGCCCTCTCATCTCCTCCGCCAGGAGCCTCTTCATCACCGCCTCCTCAACCTCAGTATTCTGCATGGCGTCTCCTCCACCTGTCTAAAACCCCTGTTACCCATCAATTCTCCCCATCTCCCTCTCCCTCTCCCTCTCCCTCTCCCTCCCCCTCTCCCTGCCTCTCCTCTGCAGTCCCGTCTCATGGATTCTGACCCGGGCGGGTGCGGCCCGGCGCAGAGTGATTTAGCAGGCTGCGAGTGGCGGGCCGGATGTGTCATTGTTGACACGGTGTGGCGGTGGAGGCAGGAGTGAACTCCCCACCGGGGACCACAGACACCTCTAATCACATCCCCCGAGACACCGAGAGGGGAGAGAGAGAGGGGGCGAAGAATAACTGACAGATGGTGTGTGTAGACAGAGAGAGAGAGAAAGAGAGAGAGTAAGAGAAAGAGAGAGAGACCAAGAGAAAGAGAGAGAGAGAGTTAGAGAAAGAGAGAGAGACAGAGAGAGAGAGGGAGAGAGAAGCCCATTAAGTGAACAGGCAGGGACACAACCTCTCGAGCAAATTAGGGGAACGTTCCAGCAAATTAATTCAGTGTGGCGTCCGGGGGAGAGCAGGAGAGAGAGAGAGAGAGAGAGAGAGAGAGACGGTGGCCAGCGAGGCACAAACCTCCATCATGTCTGATTCACACCGCGGGCCACTCTGATTGGTCGGGAGGCTCCCTGTGTGTCACCTGATCTAATTTTATCTTTTTTTGGGGGGGGTGGCTGGGTGACAGAATAGCCTAGCATGGGGCTCTCAAAGTGTTCCCTCAGAAGTAGGCCAAACATACTTATCTGTTGATTGCTCGGCGAGGAGCCCGGCCTCCCAGAGAGGCTGCAGAGTGGAGACGCTGGGAGATGAAGCACGGGTTCCTGGAGAACGCTGACATTTTTTCCATTAAATCTCAAGTAACTTCGCAGACGGAGAACTTAGAGAGGAGACGCAGACGTCTGGGAATCCAATGGAAGGCTTCTTTTTTTTTTTTTAGTTCGAGCACAATGGAGGAAGAACCTTCATCTTTTTTAGTCTATATCTGTTTCTAGAAAGAGGCAGGGGACTGAGGGGTTTAGGACGGCAGGGCGGGGTTCTCGAACTCGGGTCGCCACTCACACCTCGGATCAAACAATGTCATGTTAATGGAGCAATGCTAATAACCTGCTGGTCTCCCGTTGTGATTCTGCCACCACTCTGCACTGCAAAACTGCCTGTGCAGCACTTTGGGGTTTGCCAGCCGTCAGTGTAAAACCCTCTTTATGAACTCCTCTGCTCGAGGGCTTTCAGTGAGTCCTCACTGCAACTCAGTGTCAACGCACAGTGCATGAAGACATGTTGTCTTTCAGTAGACCATCCTAGAACGTGACGGACATTAACAGGACTAAAGTCAGTTGGCTGGACGGGGCAGGGAGGTGAATGGAGATTTGATTAAAAAGATAAACGCTGTCTACTCCATTTTGTGGTCACTCCTTTGAGCAATACAGTACATGCATACACTGATACTAAGTGTTGGCGACAGAGGGAATGGAACGTGCAACCCTGTGTTAGTGCCCTGCTGCACCAACAGAGCTGGACAGAAACAGCGTGGACATATTTAAGGCCCGGTGTTGGCAGTAGATGGTGTACATTACTCATGGAGTGATGTTTCCTACCTTGCGCTGCCTGCGTGTTACTTCTGATGGTTTTGTAATCTACTTTGGCAAACAGCAATCTACTGCAATTATTCCAGATGAGCAGCTAAATGCAGAAGCTGACGTAAACACAGCAGCAACCGCAACAGCAACTCCCAATCAATCTTATCTACACATCACAAACAATTATTAACCATGTCGAGGGTTTTCTGCTTGCATTACTGTTCATTATGGAGTGTGTGTGCGTGCGTGTGCGTGTGCGTGTGTGTGTGTGTGTGTGTGTGTGTGTATGTGTGTCTGACTCATTCAGTAGTATGAAAACTGAACAGTGCTTCAAGCTTAAGGCTTCACTTTCTCTCAAAGGTATCTTGAGTAGATACAGAAGTAGATAATTATTAAGATTATTTTTTAAGATCAGGCCGAAGTGTATCTTTGCAGGGCTGAAGTGAAACAAACATTCACTATTTGACATGAGGGATTTTGTATCTTGTCAAAACATTGACTTGACTGAAATGTCCCTTTTTTTTACTGAATGTACACAATTCTTCTGTTGTATGTGTGTGTGTGTGTGTGCGCATGTGTGTGCGTGTGCATGTGTGGGTGTGCGTGTGTGTGTGTGTGTGTCAGTAGAGGTCAGGGTGTGGACAGGCAGGATAAGGGGTGACAGAGTGTCTCAGTGTGTGTGTGTGTGTGTGTGTGTGTCTGTGTGTGATGGATGTGAACGCTAGCAGCACGTGTCTCAAACACTGAGTTCACGTCGATAAACCAGCTCACCTCATTCGACTAATCACCACTCCAGCATGCCTGGGATGTGAACCATCGGATTCACCACGGATTCTTTCACACCTCCCACCGCTACGACATCCTCACATCTCACTCAGCCCCCCTACCACCTCCTGCTGCACACACCTCTCTGCACCACCCTCGCCATCCCCACCCCCCCCAACCCGCTGCTGACACCCACTACAGACCCGGTCACACCCCCACAACTGGACTCCATATGTGTCAGGTCATGGTAACTAGGGACACAAGTCGTCTCTGGGGCATTTTGAGTTATTCACAGATTCTGAAAGTGAAGTTTCTAAGCCTTCCAACGATGTGTAACAGAAGGAAATCTGATAATATTTAGAGAAGTTGTGGCCATTTGAACGTAGGCACATCACCAAAGCTAAAACATCCAGCCAGGTGAGGAGAGAGCTGGAGACGCTCAAACGGAGGAAAGCTGCTGGACCGGACCGCATCAGCCCGTGTGTGTTGAAGGCATGTTACAGCCAGCTTCCCAGCACCTCTTCAACCTTCAGCCTACATCTTCAGAGAGTGCCAGTGCTCTGGAAAACATCCTGCCTGGTTCCAGTGTCCAAAAAAGTACATCCTGTGAGACTGGAGGACTACAGGCCGGTAGCACTGACCTCTCACATCATGATGCTATGGAGAGATGAGATGAGGTCCTGGCTCCTCAGACCACTGGTGTGCCCAATGCAAGACCCCCTTCAATTTGCATATCAGCCCCATGTAGGGGTTGATGATGCAATAATCTACTAGAAGTCTTACTCCTCACTGGACTGCCCCAACACCTCGGTCCGCATCATGTTCTTCAATTTCTCCAGCGCCTTCAGCACCATTCAGCCCAGACTGCTGAAGGCCAAACTGGGCGCTCCCCTCATCACATGGGTCGATGACTATCTGACGGGCAGACTGCAGTTTGTGAGATTGAGGAACTGTGTGTCAAACCGTCTGATTAGTAACATCGGGGCCCCCCAGGGAACTGTACTGTCTCCTTTCCTCTTCACCACCTACACTGCAGACTTCAAGTACTGCACTGAGTCGTGTCATCTTCAGAAATCCTCTGATGACACGGCTATCGTTGGGTGTGTTGAGGGTGGAAGGGAGGCTGAGTCCAGGGACCTGGTCGACCGTTTTGTGAAGTGGTGTGGGGAGAACCACCTGTAGCGGAACGTGGCAAAGATGAGGGAGATGGTGGTGGATTTCAGGTGGTTTAAGCCCCTGCCCTCTCCTGTCAACAGTGGTGGGTTAGATGTGGATATGGTGGAGGCATACAAGTACCTGGGTGTCACACTGGACAATAAACTGTACTGATCCACAAACTCTGAGGCCGTTTACAAAATGGGCCTGAGCCGGCTTAACTTCCTGAGGAGGCTCAGGTCCTTCAATGTCTGCAACAAGATGTTGCAGATGCTTTATCAGTCTGTTGTGGTGAGCGCCATCTTCTTTGCCGCGGTGTCCTGGGGTGCGGGCATCACAACAACAGACTGAACAAACTTATTACGAAGGCTGAGTCTGTCGTTGGCTCTAAGCTTATCACTTGTGGAGGAGGTGGTGGAGGAGAGGATACTGGTAAAACTGCTGGCAATCATGGACAATCCCTCCCACCCTCTCCACACCACACTGGACAAGCTGAAGAGCAGCTTCAGCAACAGACTCATTCAACCCCACAGCAAGAAGGAACAATACAGAAAATCGTTCCTCCCCACTGCAATAAGACTTTGCCACTCATCTGCCTCTCTCAGATTCACCACCACAGAACTGTATTAAATCAACCCATCACTGCTGTATTGTATTTTTAGTGTCTGTCTACAACACTGCATTTTTGTATTTATTTATTTTATTTGTAATCTTTTTTTTAGGTATTTTATTTTATTTATATGTTTTGTGTTGTATTTATATTTATGTGTACCCTGGCTGGTATGGCGACTCAATTTCCCTTAGGGGATTTATCTTATCTTATCTTATCTTGTAATGGTTAAAAGACTGTAAAACATAAAAATACCCACATTATGTGACCTCTGACCTCCCTGTGCTACAATCACAGCCACGTCTTCATCCAAAGTGAATTGTCGACTTGTCGAAGAGATTAAACAGCTAATCGGTGGTCATTCAGCAAATCACATTTGAATACATAATAATAATAATGATACTGAACAGCTTTTATTACTGATCATCCACTCCCTGTGTGTAGCAGCCCCACCTGTGTGCCCCTGAAAGCCTCCCACACAGCGGCCCCACCGGTCAGCTCTCCACAGTGCAGAGGGGGGAGGATTTACCTCATCCATCCAGGGGAGGATCAGAAGGCCGCGCTGGAACCAGAACTCCAGGGTCAGCACCGACCCGACTCACGCTGAGCGCCGGAGGGGGTCTTCAGTGACCACCGAGCAGCCGGACCTGGGCCCGACGTCTCGCCCCGAGCACGAGTCACGGGCGGTGTGTTAAGATGGATCTCAGGGGGAGGACCTCCATCCACAGAGGACCTCCATCCACAGAGGACCTCCTTGTACACACGGGGAGGACATGAAACATCAGAAAACCCAAGGGGGTAAACATCGTGCCGGTGAGCCCACCCAGGCTGTCCCCAGAGCCGCGTGTCACCCAGAGGACACGCAAACTGTCTCCCCCCCCCAACGTCCTTTCGGTTTGTGTTTGCCGCGGTTTGCTGTCAAGACAAATTGATCAGAGCAATCGGGCACGTGCACACAACACCCAGAGAAATGGATCAGACTCCTCCTCAGAGGGCCTGTACTGCCGTCCTTCTGAATCCTCCATGGAGGTGAAAAAACTAACAAAAAAGAACAGACAGGTATTATTTTCCTGGCAGAGGAGCAGTGTACATATCTCTTTGTACAAATGACTGCTTCCCCATTTCAGCTGATTACAAGACAGGGCTGCGTTGTAATTGGACGGTCCACTTATCTCATCAACAGAAAAAAACGGTAGCCTAGCAACAGTGCGTCAGCTGATGTCACTAAAGGCAGTGGCGCCGGATTCCAGAAGGAAAACAGGAAACAACAGCTATCCAAAAAAACAAAAGTGACATGACATGAGTCTAGCTTGTTTTACCTGCAACTTTTACCCCAGCCTTCTGTTCCGTTGTTGTGTGACAATGGATTTTTAAAGCGTGACATCTCAGCCTGCTCCACTCTGCTCCACCCTGCTCCACCCTGCTCCACCCTGCTCCCCACTGCTCTTCACGGCCCTTTGTGTGTTTCCCTCTCCCTATTAGTCCCACCTGTCCCTCATCATCCTCCCCTCCCCTGCGTCTCCCTCTCCCTCCACCAGGCCTTCATCTCAGTACCCCCTGCGATGCGGCAATGTCTTCTGGAGAATGGCGCCTGTGGTGTTTGTTCTCCTGAGATCTTCTGTCCTGACCGCGACGTTGACTTCTACTGGTCGGCTGCTTCAGCCTGAATTACTGACTGATCACCGAAACCTTGTTCATGTTAACGACAAGACTATTTTAGTATCGAGATGCTGCATCTGGGTCATGCTCTTGAGTCCTCTTGCTCGTGTCTTCGCCAGGATGTCACACACTGATCTGGATTTTTCCTGTCGACACAAACTTTTCACGCAAATTCCTTCTTACCTTTAATTCAACTTTCACTTAGATTAACTCTACCAATTCACCCAGGGCTACCATCAAAATGACTTGACCACATAACAATATTAAGAATATTGAACAGTCTAATATATACACACATATCACTGACTCAGTTGTAAATTGAAGACTAAGAAAACACATGTTTTGCCTAAAAAGATGTTTGTTGGGCAGACAAACATCTCTGCGTGTTTGTAGATCAACTCTCACAACAACCCAAAGCCCACTTTTAACCCAAACACAACATTTTCCGAGTAAAGAGACCCAAACACAGCTGTGAGACCAGAGCGGGACGGTCCCTCCTGCAGGCGGGATTCTTGTCAGCAACCAATTCCGAACCAAACCGTCCTCCCCCTCACCACAGTGACCAGAGGGACTCCTGAGCCCCGGCAAGACAACCGAACGGAGGTGAACTTAACGCTCCCCTCCATTCGGTGGGAATGCCAACCGGACTGCGTGTCCTGTACTCTGTAGAGAGCGGACACGCGGGTCACGGTGTCAGGGGCGGACCGGAGCCACGTGGCCCGCCGGCAGAATTAATGGCCAATTAAGTGCAGAGAGTGCCAATAGGAATGGAAGCATATTCTCTATGGAAATGTGTTGGAGCCGTCAATACTGGTTCAGTTTACACACACACGCACATGCACACACACATGCACACACACACACACACACACACAACACACACACACCCACAAACACACACACACACACACACAAAACCCCACACACACACCAACA
>JAOPUH010067482.1:0-13322 GCA_027123175.1 Urophycis cirrata | reverse complement strand
CCCCCCCCCCCCCCCCCCCCCCCCGGCGCCCGCCGCGCAGGAGACAGAGGTCCACATAACTTGCTGTGCTCTGCCGTTGCGTAATTATTTTAAAAGGCCGGAGAGGGAAGGCCTTTGACCAAACGCACCTGCGCAACACAGGTGTGTTCCTTCACTCATAAGACATTGGGGGGGCTGTGGGGTGGACCCCCCTCTGACGGGCTGGACGTCAGGCTCCGCCCACAGCGGGCCGCAGACGCAGACATCAGCCGGGGGGGGGGGGGCGAAGCGTGCAGGACCCCCGACCCACCCCCAAGTCACAAGCCGCAGCGGTCGGTGCTCGGATGTTATCAGCAGAGTCTCGCCTCTCTCGTGCCGAGGGCACGGAGAGCCGCGCGGAAGCTTCCGGGGGGGCCGGTAGAAGTAGAGTTGGGCTTCAGCGAACATGCATGACGGGAGGAAGGGATTGAAGCTGACAAAACCAAGCATGGATGTATTGGGAAAAAACTATACTGTGAATGGAGAAGCGGTAAAATGTTTTCTTTGTGGAATAATGCATAACCTGACGTTTATCATTTGTGTTGTGATTGTTATTATTTATTCACTCTGATCCAGTGTCTTGTAAGTGTGAGCCATATGCTTCCTGTGTACGTTGGGAGAAAGGGTGAAATATTAAGATGCTGCACCACTCTTTTCTATCTGTCTCGCACCAAGGCGATATTTGAGATCACTTTGTCTACTCTATTTCAAATACTAACTTCCAGGAGGGTCGAGCCATGAATTTCTAAAGAGAAACACTTTGTAGTTGTGTGTTGTTGTCGGTAGTTGTTGTTTATCATGTGTGTCCGCGTGTGGCGATGAATCCCATAACCTTACGCATACTTGGTGTCAAAGTGAATGACTTATAATTTACTTCATTATAATTTAATTTTGACTTCTGTCTCTACCGCGTTTATCCCGCCCACGATGCATCTTGTCTCTTCGTCTCTCTGCCTGACTTTGTTCGCCGCGGTTCAGAGTAACACAACATGTCTTCTCAGCATCACAGAGCACTTTCTTTGGTTCCGCGGGACACTAAGTGGGAAAACAATAAAGGGTTTTGAAATTCACTCCGGTGGTCCCCAGTGTGTGTGTGTGTGTCTGCAGCCTCGACACTGGGGAGCGTGAGGGCCGCGGGGTGAGGTGAGATTCTGGGGAACAACTGGCCAGGAAATGGAGGAAAAAGCTTGAATGAATCTTTCAAAAAATAGTTGTTTATTTGCATTAGTGTTAAACATGCAATATCTGGAGATTTTGATTTTCACTCAGGTTACAATGGAAATACTGTGCGGGTTACAAACACGTTTCAATTATTTCAATGGTGACTATCTCAGTATCTTACTATGAATAGCAAAATGATACATGACACAAACAGTCCGTATGAGCTGGCTGGACCAGAGAGCTCAGTTCCATATGTTTATATCAAAAAACTATATTTATCTTCATGTTTTACTGCAGGATAGAACTGATTAAAGGTGAAATGAAACACTGTTACTAGCACCTTATTGACTGACATCCAATTAAGCGTGCAGGAGTGTTCAATTGATTTGCTTTCGGAAAGCAAGTCCCTGGTATATCGATCTACTTTACATTCACAATAACGGCAAAGCAGATAAACCTTTGGAGGGGGCAAGCAGCCTGAAACAAACCATGATTTGTGTCAATACAGGAAACTGGCTGGCGTTAGGTTCCACCTGTCGTTTCTCACAAAGACAAATTACCTTTCAACAAGCACAGCACACACGTGTATAGAACGTACAGTACAGTACAGAACTCTTCTCTATATACAGCATGTTCAGGTTATGTCTTTAAATACACCCACAACCACACAAAGTTGAAACGTTTGTATTACTTCTCATCATGTCAATACGTTAGGAGTCATGGGAGTGACATTTCGATGCACTACAGTATCCTCAGTGAAATGCATAACCACGAGTCAGTCGCAGTACAACCTGGTTCTTCATCAGAGGGAGGACTTACAAAACATTGCATAGGACACAGAGTCTATAGTAATATAAAGTCAGTTATGGCAAAGTAGAAATCAGCTTATTTGTAATCGATAGCTCTGCGGAGAGGTAATTGCTGCTGGAATGGTTGATCCAAAACTTCACAGAACTAAGGTTTACATCTTATGAAAACTCGCTTTTTTGTTACACTGTTATACAACAAAAGACTATGAGGTGACAACGCTTGGACAAACACACACACACACACACACACACACACACATATCCACACATTCACATTCACACGTTCACACACAGTGAGTAATATCCTACAGTGCCTCTCTTATTCCAGTGGTTTGCTTAGACATTTTTCTACATTCAATCTCAAACATAATCACATCTCAGACTTTCAGGACAAGACGGCTTGCCAAATATTGGTGCAAATCAAACTAAATAATAACAAAAATGATTTAGACGTAAAGCAGTTTAACAATACATTTTAAAGATGACTTCAACAAATATGTGCACTCTGTTTAACATTAACTCCTCTATATGTCTATGCTTAACAGTCAGTAGTTAGAATATGCATCATCACTTGTAACAAGCAATGATGAAACATCATATGGACCTACGTAGTGGTATCAGTTAAAGACGAGCTGATCCCAAAATCTTTTTTATGTCTTATATGATTGTTTACATAACAATCTATGCCCTTTAGTCACGGTTATTAAAACAAAGACTGATTTAGAGAAAAGAGGTGTAAAACCTTAACCAGTCTCTGCCCACCATTTAGTGAACGCTCTCATCCGCTCCGAGCTCACGTCGTCGCGAGTTCCCGAGACGCGTGGACGAGAGGAGCTCATTAGGTAGCGGTTGACGATGACGTCAGCGTCCTGAGAGCGGGTCAAGCTTCTCAGGTGGATAAAGTGTAACGCCGTGGCGTTTGGCACATTTCACAAACAACACGACTCATTTTAACGCTCATAGAACAACGGTCGTACCGACTAAAAAAGTAAAATAAAATAAAATAAAATAAAATAAAAAGTATCACAAAGTTGCTGTGGGTGGTAACCATGGGGATACACTCCTCCCTATAATTCTCAGACCAACACCCATTTTGTAATCTCATAGTGTCGGAATTGGAGCTGAAACGGTGGGTTTTACTTAACCTTGAAATGTTCAATCATCAGCGGCTCTCTGCCATGTGGTACCGTGTGTCGTTCCTTCTTTGGCCACAGGGGGACAATATGGCGCTGCAGACCAGCGAGTCATCAGGATTCATTGGGCAGAGCGCTGAAGAACATTTCTCTGCAGAGCCTGGCCGTGTCCTCTGGGGTGTACACTGTGAACCCCACAGTACGTGGGTCGTTGAAAATCTCGTAGTCGTTTCCTCCCTGCGTGGATGATAAGAACCATAAGCAGAAGGCCACAACCCCTTCGGAAAGTCTTGCTATTTTTCCAACCAGTTTGCAGTTGGCACCGGCATCATTGAATCTTATCTAAGGAACTACTTCTTTCAAAATCAATGGCCATTGTACTCTGAATCTTGAACCACAGAGCATTGGCAAACACAACACAGTGTCTCAAAGTTACAAGTCACAAAGCTGCTGGCCTGGATTTAATCACACCACCACCACCACCAACACCACCACCACCAGAGCTGTTTCTAGCCTCTCATATCTCTGCAGCATATATCACATTCCAGGGTGTAATCTCTCCTCCACTTACCAGTGAGGTCTCATTGCCGAAGAAGTAAATGGTGTCCAGACCCTCTCTCTCCAGCACCTCGAGACAAAGCCTCTTGTCCCAGCCCTCAGGGAAGATGTCGAAGCTGATGAGACCGCCTGTGAAGCACACGCCTGGATGGATTAGGGTGTTTAGACACAGGGCTGATTCAATACGCTTTACATCAGCCTGCTAGTGTATTTCCCTTTGTCTGTGTTTGACTGCAAATACACACTAGATGTTGCGTAATAGAATATCAAGTTTATACACATTATAAGATATAGACTGTGAAAATAAAAATATATCTTAGGTATCCATCCATGTCAGAAAATAAATCGTTGGACCTCGATTCATTCCTTCACTTTCAGTTTTAAACACGTGACTTGTACGTTGTATTTCCTTCTCAATCATAACAACAACATACAACCTGTGTGTCATCCATGAAAAGAGCAGCACCAACTTATATTTACTCAGCTTCATGTATTGAAAACCATCAAACCTCAAACAGACAATTACAGACTCTACAACAGATACAGAGACCAGCGTCACCTATGGAAGGTCTGGCAGCCACTCTGATCACTCAGGGCTGTCTGTGTGTCGCTGCCCTCTACCTGATGACACAGCCCCCCCCACCCCTGCTGTGCCTTTCAATTGCTCTTCAGCAATGTGAGCAAACAGCTGAGGGGGACGTCGACCAATCAGAGGGCGAGCTGTGCACACACACACACACACACACACACCCACCACCCCCCCGATAGATACCGCCGGGCCTGACGGGGGAGTGGGGGGCTGGGGGGGGGGGAGTTGGGGGTTACAATGGTTGTAAAGCAGTGAGCAGTGACCCCCACCCATTCATCTAAACCTCCCCCGCCTTCCCCCTCATGCTGCTACAGGCTAAGCTACTAAACACAAAGCCATGAAGGGCATATTGAACACACACACTTTACACACACACACACACACACACACACACACACACACACACCTTTACACACACACACACACACACGCACACACACTCACACACACACGCGCACGCACACGCGCACACATGCGGAGGGGGGGGGGGGGACAGGGTTCACACCAACAGAGTGTGCAGTGTAAACAGCCCCCACCTGCTTCACCCTGCACACTCTCCTGTTTACTGCGAGGCAGACATCGATCGGCACGTACACACACACGTGTGTGTGTGTGTGTCTGTGTTGTGGGGTTCCCTGCATGCCCTTCAGCCTGTGGCTGCATCGCCCAATCCAAACGCAGCGTTGGTGTTATGAACTCTCCCGGGTTTCCGTTACTAGATTTACCAGATGCAGTAGCTCAGTGGGTAGAGCGGGTGGACAGAGCGGGTCGTCCACTAACCGTAGGGTCAGTGGTTCGATCCCCATTGATCCCCCTCCTCCTCCTCCGACTGTCCACATGTCGAACCCCACAAATGTACAGACTGTAAGTCCCCTTGGACTAAAGCGTCTACTAAATGCCCCCTTTAGGTTTGAGAAGGGAAGCGACACTAAAGTCTTTGACGTTTCCCTTCCACTGCATTAGAGGCTTCAAACCAATGAGGTGTTCAAAATACAGACCTCATCAGCGCCGCTGGCGCAGAGGAGCTGCGTGTGTTTGTGTGCTCACTGCACACAAACACCGTTTCATCACCCAGCACCCAACACTGGTTAATGGTGTGTGAGTGGGCGTGTGTGCATGTTTGTGTGCGTGTGAGTGAGTGAGTGAGTGAGTGAGTGAGTGAGTGAGTGAGTGAGTGAGTGAGTGAAAGAGTGAGTGATTGAGTTTGTGTGTGTGAGAGAGAGAGTGTGTGTGTGTGAGAGTGTGTGTGTGCGAGTGTGTGTGTGTGTGTGTGTGTATGTGTGTGTGTGTGTGTGTGTGTGTGTGTGTGTGTGTGAGTGTGTGTGTTATGTGTGTGTGTGTGTGTGTGTGTGTGTGTGTGAGAGAGTGGGTGCATATGGGACATAAAAAGGACATTGTGTTTCTCTCCCAGTGGGTTGTGTAAATCTAACATGTTTTTGTCCACAGAAGAGCCAGCGGTCACTCAACACAGCCCAGTAGCACACAACGACACTACACAGCACACACAGCTCAGGCTCTATGACTTGACCCCCGTGGAAACATTGAGGTCAATGATTCAAGAAAAACACTGCAAACACAGAAAGCTTGTGGGCTGCTTCGAGATGCGACAGGCAATTTGCTCAGTTCTCCCCCGTTATTCCCTTTGTATGTACAGTATGTTTGGACACACCCTGCCATAAACTAAAAATACTGTCATTCATTTCACACCCAACATATATAATTTAATTTGAGGGCATTTAGCAGAAGCTCTTATCCAAAGCGACTTACAAAGAGTACATTTGTCATAAGAAGGTGAAACATTTCATTGCTGCTAATACATTAAGAAAGTCACCAGAACAAGTTTCAAGCATTTCAATTGCTAGATTAACCATTGCTAGTATACAACATCTCTGACTAAGTGCCAAGTTACAAAGAGCAATTAAAGTGCCGTCTTTATGCATGTGAGTCACTAGGTAACAGTAACATATATGTGCTATGTAATGTAATGCTACCTTTGTTCTCACAAAGTTATGCAAGTGGTTTGGCAAAAACATCCGTGTGTGACTTACGACTGTGGGTCGTTAATGAGTGAATAGTATCGCTCTGCTGTCCCTCTGTCTGTCTGTCTGCTCTGTCTGTCTGTCTGCTCTGTCTGTCTCCTTATCTGTGATTCAACTATTTGTTTGCGCTTGAACACGAGTCATGAGTCATATTCTTATAAGAGACTATAACGCAGTGCACTTATCCATTACACACACACACAGACACATACACACGCGCATACGCACACAGACACACACACACGCACACGCACACACACACAGACACACACGCACACACAGACACACACACACACGCACACACATGCACACACACACAGACACACACACACACACACACACACACACACACACACACACACAGTGTCTCACCCCTTGTGAACCGCAGCCCTTTTCCAGCAAACTCCTCCTGTAGGGCTTCAACGAACCTCTCCCTGATCCTCTCCCTCTGTGGACACAGCAGACGAAAGAGAGGTGAGACACACACACACGCACACACACACACACACACACACACAGACACACACAGACACACACAGACACACAGACACACAGACACACACACAAACACACACACACACAGATAGAGAGCGAGAAAAACTTCCCCAACACACAGCCACGGTCACTCAGCATATGAACGTCTTTTTAGACATTACAACATCTTCACATTTCCTGTTCTACATTGTGTTCCATCACTGTCTGTCCCTGGGAACAATCCTTTCAGAATAAAAGCGCACCGAGACGTCACACGCTGTGCCATGTCTCCCCCGTGTCTCAAAAACGGCAGCGTGCGTGCGCCCGTTGCTCCGGCAATGGATTGTTACGCTTGATGGGTCGTTTTTTTTGTAAAGTGCTTGGTAAGCGAGGGGGAAAGAGACCGGGACTGAATGCAAACACGCACAATGGCGTGCCGGGAGGAACTGAAGGGAACGGAGGGTCAACTGAAGTTGACCCTCCGTTCCCCGCGTTCCTCGCTATCTCACGCCCCAGAGATGAAGCCAGCGACACGAAACCACAAACAGAAACGGTTGTTGCGTATGCTGTGACCAAAGGACTCGTGATACGTTTGAGATCACAAAGATTGTCATCCATTGAGGTGTTTTGCATACTCAAAATGCAGGGCATGGAGCTACAAGACACCGACATTTACATTCGAATGCACAAAAGGTAGAGTTGTAGTACTCAAGACCACTTTTACGTGGTTTTGGTCTTGTATCGGACTCGATCGTATTTGGTCTCGGTCTTGTCTTGGTCTTGGACACAGAGGTCTCGAGGGGGTTTGTGCATAAACCAAGCAGCGAGCTTAGGCTCCTCACAAAACCTTATACATGACGCAGCACTCGTACACTACGCGCCAAATGTGTTATATTGTATATATTTTCCTAACGGCTGCGCCTTGTTCACATATTGGTGTAACTTAAACACTAGTCTGTTTTTTTTCCAGTCTCGACTTGGTCTCGGTCTTGGTCTCGATACCCTCTGGTCCTGGTAGTGTCTTGGTCTCGGTTTAGGCAGTCTTGACTACAACTCTAGAAGGTGAGAATTGTGAAGTTCACCTGTAGGCCACAGAGACGTTCGAAAAGACCCTGTGTGCAGACTTCTGACCTTTCAGTTCCGCGAGACGCCACTAAATCCAACACACTTCTAAAGAATTACATCCCTTCAAGTGTTCCTAGCAACTGTTAGAACAACTGGCTGGGTTTCCCCACATAAAACACACTGTGTGATGGAGTCCTTTTGCAGTCACACGGGCCTTTCTGTCCTTACTCTGTCCAATTCGGAGAACTCTATTCGCTCCTCCTGCGTGCAGCTCCGGCCAATCGGGGAGATGTTGATCATTCCACTGCGAAACTCGATGAATGTTCCCCTGGAAGATGGAGGAGCCAGAACCACAAGGGGGTGGGTCATCATGTTGAACATGTTTAAACTTTCACACCACATATGGGTGATTTATTACTAAATCATCTTTGCACACTTTATTTTTACATGTTGCGCGTGCACACACACACGCACACACAAATGCATTCAGGAAGAACTTGACAGTCTGCTTGTCAGTTGTCTGAAAATGGGTGCATGTGTGTGGAAATGTTCATAATACTGCTGGGACAGCTACTTGCCCTGTAGCGTTTCTATATAGAAATCATGGGGTTTTTGCAATAGTCATCTGTAGCAGAGTTGTAGCACTGTAAAATCCTAACCCAACATGAACACACCTTCACCCAGGCTGATGAAAACATTGTTTTTGTCCACGTCTCACCTCAGAAACACTCAAATTTCAACACAGCAATCTCCCAATAATGACTCATTTCATAATTTCAAAATTTCATCATTTCGTCATATCATTTCCCAAACGCTGATTAAACAATGAACAGAATACTGTCACTACCAACACAATACCTAACGTTCCACTCCTACGCTTCCAGAATGGACCCAAAGGGCCATTAAGGTGTCACGACAGCGTACTACTGCCTACGTCAGACACATTGTGTGTCTGACATCTGACATCTGCGTGTTCAGAGTGTGTACAACGTGAGGTCTGTGGGTGCGTCCCATACCTTTTCTTCGGGAGCTTCATCAAGCCCATGTATCTGAGGCAGAAGTTGATCAGGTCCTGAAGCAGCTCCTCTCCGATCTGGTTCTGAATGGCCTGTCGTCGATGGAGAACCACAAGAGAGCCGTCACAACCTCAACCTCTCTGCGGAGCGGGCGTGTGGCTGCTGGCTGGTTTAAGCAGCCTCACTTGGGCCCGAGTCAGAGTGATTGAGCCCTGGGGCCACGGGTGAGTCTGCACACCTGTTGTGCATTGAGTGTGCACAGGTTAAACCGGCCATCACCACACACTCACAGGAGATGTACAAGGCAGCATGGATCACCATCTCGTGTCATTGTCATTGTCCATTGTCCAACTCTACGTACAATAAGTACACAGTCATCATCATCATCGCCATCATCATCATCGCCATCATCCTCATCCTCATCATCCTCATCCTCATCATCATCATCATCATCATCATCAGCAGCAGCAGCAGCAGCAGCAGCCTGTGTCCTGTGTCTGGAGGACACAGTAGCCTCCTAGGTGGAGTGTGGCACTGACATTGATATCTCTCAGGCTCCTGTTGTCGCTCAGGTAAGTGGATCGTCGCTGAACGATGGCAGCCACAGCGTAGACACACACGCACCTCGTCAGTATTCAGTGCAGTGATGAAAAAAGCTTCCAGGTTGTTCTGCTTTGCGACACGGCTGCCGGCTCCACTGTAAACACCTACTGTGGTTTGGTTTCAATAGGCAGAGCACAGGGGTGTCACGTGACCCCTGAGAGGGGGGGGGGGGTCGCCTCTCCTGGCTTCACCGAAACAGCCAACATGGCCATCGTCCGGTCTTGAGGAATCGGTCTTGAGGAATCAACGCTGCTCGATCACGAGTCGCACGAGTCTTCACCACAGTGTTGATCTCAAAGACCAAAGCCGTTCACATTCTTGGCCGGCCGCTAAGCAGACACAAGGAAGTCTTTTCGCCAATGAGAAGTGAATCGTGCTCCGCCCAGCGAGGGAGGGAGTCACCTTGCAGACAGAGTGGTTCAGGGGTCCGGCTCTCCTTCAGGTGAAGGGGCCAGGCTTTGTCTCGTCTTGTCAACATGTCAACAAGCAGAGAGGGACAACGCCCCATGCGTTGCACTCACCTGTTTGGAGATGAGCTTTCCTTCCTTGAACTGCACCGTTCCGTTCTCAGCAAACACGTAGTCAAACTTGTGTATCACTGCAGCCAGGCACATGATGGGGGCAGACATAAACAGACATGACCACTAGTTACTCTAGTGCTCGATGAGTAGGGGGCAGGGCAGCAGCTCGCGGCATGCTGGCCCCTCACACACGTCAACATGACAACAAAGCCAATAACCCTATTCATGACATTCCATAATCACCATTTAACGCTAACCTATCCATTCACCGTCCTGTCACTCCTGAAGATCTCTTCATCTACAGTAAGCCGGGAAGGAATTCAGAACAGAGTATCGTGACATCATCTTCCCAACGAAGAGAGTGATCTTTGCGCAGCGATGTATGTGGTATGTGGCGTTGCAGTCAACGCTGGCAGCCTGCGCATTCTTTGCATGGCTCGCCCTGGGCATGCTCGCCCCCTCCAGCTAGCAGCCTCACAGCAGGACGGCTGAAGACAGAGCCGGTTGGGGCGCAGCCACAGCCACCTGGGTAAACACAATGCTACACTGTGTGTTTGCATGTGTGTGTGAATGCATGTGTGTGTGTGTGTGTGTGTGTGTCTGTGTGTCTGTGTGTGTGCAGTAGGTCCGTGAGGGTGGTCATGCTACTGGTCTGACACAGCATCAGACAGGCGCTGGCCTCTCTGAGGGAAGAGGCTGCAGTTGTGCTGGAGGCTGTGAGGGCCACGTGCCGTGCTCAGCCCCTCTGTGGGCGCAGGCTGCTTATGGGATTACTGGAAGAGAGGACAGCGTCTTCCTAAAAACGCGTCTCCCTTTAATCTCCCGAAGGCGACCGCACGGCCAGCATTTGTTTTCTGGTTCCCCCGAAAACAACCAAAAAATCCCCCTGCAGCTTCATGAGAGACTGGAGTCGACCGGTTCCAGCAGGTCCGTAAAATTCCTCTCGATGATCGTGAGGAACACACATCTTTCCATATCGCCCAGCCCCTGTACTCAACATGCGGCCATACGCGTCATGTGACTGCCCTGCGGGGTGAGTCAAGCCCCCTGGGGGCCGGGCGACGTGAGGAAGAGCGTTGGCCGTGCTCACCTTCATCGCCCTCTCCGAGTTGTTCGGCGATCTTGGAATAGTCGGACCCTCCAACAATCCCTATCTTCACCTTCCTCCTCAGGCTTTGGAAGAATTCGTCCAACAGGGGATCGATTTTCTGCAGAGACACGAGACAGCGGGGTCTTAGATTCAAACGCGCACGTAAATTATGGAGCCGTATCACACACCACATAGACGCGTTGCTCGGGTTTATAACACGAGTCTGACAATGTCACATGTAATAGAACGATGCACGCATAGGTGGAAGTAGGTGTATAGTTACATTCAGATAGAGGCCACTGCTCTTCTCCTGAAAATGGTATATCGCTTCTTACTTTTCCTTGTTTTAATTATTCACAACATAGGCTGCACACGCCGGCCAGAAATCCGGTTTTACCGAAAACATGTTGACTGTTTATGGCTGGATCTCTGGCAGAGATGCAATCGTCAACTCTTATTTCTGAGTTCACGAGAGGACAGGACACGCTGACTGAGGCTTTAAGAGCTTCGTCAGTGGCCAAGCCACGCGAGAGCTGGAGCCTCAGGTCAATGGATGGAGATAAACAGACCACTGATGTAACGCACCCTGGACCTCACAGAGCTCCTCCTGGATTACGGACGGACCACAAATCACGCACAACCACAACAGTCCCTCATTCCATGACGTTGCAATGCAATGCAATGCCGAATGGGACATCATTAAGCGTTACCACAGCTGTATGATCTAATAATAACAGTCTGTTACATGCAAATAAGAGTGTGACATAAGATAAGACATTATTGATCACCCACATGTTGCAACAGTATAGATTACATATGTACATATAGATTACAGTGCACAGGAGCAACCATAGTGCAGAGACACGCAAAATGCATTTATACATTCGGCAAAATGTGACTCTTTTGTAAAGCTTACTTCTCTGGGTCGAGTGAGAGTGCCGTCGACGTCAAACAGGCAGAGGACGTTTCTATCTGGCGAGAAGGCAGTCGATCCATCCATGTCTTCTTCTGATCCGCGCTTTTTGCACAATTCCGACAGTCAATGTCCTGCTTCAACTGTCTGTCCTGCTGTATGTCAGTTTCCCTACGGTGTCCTCATAGTCCCGTAAATATGTGTGTTTTCAGGGGGCGAAGTCATACGGCTGTCCGCAAGACACAGCTCGACAAGACGGTGGGGACTTTAAGACACGGCTCGGTCTCTTCTGCAGCACTGCCCTTACTCGCCGAGTCTCTGCACACAGCCAACCACCATCACGTACGGCCAAATGATGTCATCGTGTGGGCGTGGCCACCGTGATTGAAGACCAAAGGTTATGTTTATCTGCGAGCAAGGCGAACGACGCGCGTGGAAGACTGCTGACCACCAACGTCCTTGGAAGTCCGCTTCCCAAGCCATTCAGTCGAGCAAAAGGTTCATCCACGAGTAAATAAAGCGAGTGACCCCGCAAGCGTCAATCACATAAGTGCATCTGTCGGAGTTTCAGTCGACATGATGATGAAGAGTTGATCAGGTGTTCGCAGGGTACCTGTGGACACCTGTAGATATATCTGCACTTGTGTGCAAACGGATCTGCAAGATTTCCTTTCATAAAAAAGACAAAAAGCAAGTTCATTTACAAAGGCAAAAAGGCAAACATCTGGTTCAGAAATCCTAAGTATGAATATTCACATATTTGCCGTTTAGTTGCTTTCAATTACACCTGGCATCCACAAGAGGGCAATGTGTAACAAAGAAACGACCACGCACCGTAAATATTTTTATTCTTTTACTGGGCTGCTAAAGAATTGCATGATATTATGTTGATCAGTGAATCTAAAAATGCAGCATTATTACCCGATGCTAGTGCCAGACTTCTCTTTCTAGAACAGAAACGCTGTGGGCATTGCTCTGCTCTTATGTCAGTGGTTTCATACATTACACCCAGAAAGAATCCCCTGAATGTCATCATTCTAGATTTACAACCATGATTAGAACTACAAGCTGGGGAGATGAGTGAATTGAATTGAGTCGTAATTAACATGAACTTATCAAATAGAGTTTAGCATAGTGGTCTACAAAAAAGATGAACTTTAACATAATTATAACATAATCTCTTCAAGGTCTAAAATACTACTCAGTGTCTTAAGTGTGTGTGTGTGTGTGTGTGTGTGTGTGTGTGTGTGTGTGTGTTCAAGATTCAAGATTCAAGATTCAAGTAAACTTTATTGTCAGTTTTCATGAATGTACAGGCCATACACAAGAACCG
>JAOPUH010064599.1:0-13372 GCA_027123175.1 Urophycis cirrata | reverse complement strand
TTCTTCTTCTTCTTCTTCTTCTTCTTCTTCTTCTTCTTCTTCTTCTTCTTCTTCTTCTTCTTCTTCTTCTTCTTCAATTAACAAAAGATAAAATAGCCTACTACCTGTAATGGTTACTAATGTCTACAAAAAATAAACTTGAAGTTAGTCACTATCTTATTTGAAGGTTATAAGAGATGGACATACATTTACTTCTAAGACATACAACTGGCCATTTGTTTTTATTGTCAACCACACAAGGGGTCATGGGACATTTGCCTGTGGCCCCTCCCACTCCTCTGTTGAGACAGGAGGTTGTGTGTTTACATCCTCTTTTTACATATACCATTACCCCCACCCGTCTTGCATTCAAGATGAATGAATGAATATGAATGGCCGTTATGTATTCTGTATTAACTAACAACATATGCAAAGCAACATGAACAATGCATTTTGCTCTAATATTATTAAGACACATTAAAAAGTATAAAACAATGGCAATGCATTTTATTTTCAGAAGTGTAAATAACATTGTTTGAAAGTGGAAGAAATATGGTATACATCAAGCTTGACATGCACCTTATCTAACCTATATTTCTTTTCACATACTTTCAGATTCAGATATTTACTGGAGATTGTAGTTGTGGTTGCACACACGTGTTTGCTGAAATGAGACGGATGCATTTTAAGATGGCATCACTATCATCACTACTAGAGTGTGTGCATAACAGGGCACAGCATTGGTACGACACACTCACTCAGTATGCTGTAGTGAGTGACTACAGTATACTTGCAGTGTCCTCAATTAAAACCTAATGAGGTGGGCCTGCACAGATGTATGCCAGATTGATCCATAATCACATCAAATCCTAAAATGGATTCAGAATACATTTATTCAACTGACAAGGCTACTGATTAGGGGTCTGTGAAGCTATCACAACTTACTGTTGAATGTTGAAGAATGACTCATGGACTGTGTTGAAGGTGGTAGTGAGGCTCAATGGGTTTGCAATTTTATGAAACCAGGAAATATTTTCAAGGTAAATTTCCAGGTTAGATAAGCCCTATATAAATGCAATCAATTGACGAATATTTTTAAATGTGTTGCATGCTACAGTTAAATGTTTTGTTATCGTTAAATGTTATTTAGTTCTATTTATTTGTACTTTTGTAAGTTTCGTATGTAGTTAGTGTGTAGTTGCATGGTCGTACGTAGCATGGCCATGCATGACAGAGAAGGTATAGGCTACACAAGAACATATTGGTGTTCGTGTGTTGTTAGTGACGTTGGTTATTGACGTTTTTAATTAAAAAAAATGTTTTTTAATTTTAAGTTTGAACATAAAAACTGATTTTCATTTTCTCTTATCTTTCATTGAAAAAACCCCAACATAATGATAAACAGTCAAAAGTAAAAAAAAAAAAAAAAAAAAAACGAGAAAAAAAAAAAAACAATGCTTCAAAGCATGCATGCCCGTAAACAAGTTTCAAAAAATGTCACACAAGTGATAAAAAAAAAAAAACTCCTCCACAGTTGAAGGGCGAGGCTTATTTGGCTTTTGCAAGCGATTCAGCTCTCTGATTCCCCATAGCGATCACTTTGAGAGCTGCATTTGTCAGTTCAGTGTTTTTCGGCTCCATGTTGAAGTTTCTACATTCAGATAAGGACCTCTCGGAGCGTTTAAACATTACCCTCTCCTCCACGCCACAGGTCATTCCAGGGCTAGAGGCGTTTCATCCATTCGCTGGGCTTTGTCCTGTCCAGGTAGCAGGGCGAAGATCTACACACGGGCGATAACAATTGAGAAGGAATTCACAGGCGGCGTGACTGCAAATCATATTTGGCCACCAGCTTCGTATTGCATATGCGGTATGTTCCTCTTGTTTTCTTCACACCAGTCTACGGTTCCGGTCCCTAAATAGAATGACAACATAATGCAAATATTGCATTTCACTTTGGGTAGCGTATGATCGCATTGGTTTAGCAAGATATTTTTGCTTTAACGAATACTTTAACGAGTTGGTTTATGGCCCCCAAGTTATCGTATTGCTCGTAGCATACTGTATCTAAATAGTCCAAGAATAATGGACGCCTGGTGAGGTTTGGTGCATTTTTCGATTGCTTACAAATCGGATTAATATGACAGTTTGCCCAACTTTCAATGTCCATGATAATATTCCCAGCACATCTATGTTCATTCCTTTCGTTATATAAACTCAGTTAACACGATTAACACAGTATGGGTGAATAAGAACATATCCCGTGAGAATAGTTTGACATTTAGAGCACATATGTATTCATGTGTGTTTACTTGATTTATAACACGACTGTAACATACAACCTGAACTCGATGTGAATGTCGTTTAATGTGCGTTCGCCAGATGACGAAATACGAAATATTCTGTGGGGTTTACGAGTAGGTAGGTCATCGAGGCTATCGGCAAATGCATTTAACTCTGAAGTACAAAGCTAACAATGTAATCGGTCGATCAAGCTTATAGTGCGATTTGCGTTGTCTATATTGACTTGCCGTAGACGGCACTCCGGGACACACGGACCAGAGTCCAGCAAGGGGGAGTCCAGGTCAGCTCGTGTCTGCACGCTGCGGAGTGAAACATGCGTTCACTTGTGAGGTCGCTGTACGAAGGCACGGCTGCCTTCATTGGACGCCACAGACGTTAGCCATACGACGTGTTGGTATCTCGCTACGTTAACACTAATAAGTTCCCAGAGGCGCCTTGACTTTGTTGAAACTTGTTGCACTGTATTTTGTATCATACTGTCAGTCCCCACCCATTACATGTCACTTATTATATTCCAGTCTGCATCTGAAATACATATCCAGTCTTGCTCCTGTTTCTGGTAGCTCCTAGCTCAGTACATTCTTTTCATGGGATTTTGTAAGCGTGCCTCGTGTAGCATTTAGCACATACGGTTTCACAATTAATAATATGGAATACTACACTAACTATATTTTAGGTTTGACCCCTGACTAGCTAACCTATGTGTGATATCTTTATCATGTTTAATGTAAAACATTCTTGCAACACTATGCTATGTTCAATGTTTACTGTCTTGCATTATGATGATGTAATTTCCTGCTAATTTACCCTTCCTAATATATGTAGCATTAGGCATAGTCAGGCTATGCATACGGGCTATGTAGACCTTTAAAACTTTCAAAATCACTTGGCTGCACCGTTGTTAGGGGCATTCATTCTGTACAGTTACACTACAAATCAATTTTTTAAAGGAGTAACGTGTAAGACTTGCCCAAATTGGTCCGCCACACTACAAACAAACCAACACATTACCGGTAATGTGTGGTATCCTCCCTCATTGTATTCTAAATGATCTCATAATCTAATGATCTAATGACTAACTCAACAATCATTATACAAGCAGCTATGCTCAAATACTATCGCTACATAGACAACTTTAGCTTTACCTGCTATTGACTTACAAGTCCAGAAGAAACTCTGCAAGTTCAGCATCACACTTGATTCCTTTTCTCACTAAGACCTGTCTCCAGCAGTGGAAAGTGACGCTAATGTTGACTCTTGTTTTGCATTTATTTGCGTCAATTACTTTCTTTTGTATCATTGACAAGAGGTTGGAATACATACTCTGGACAGCGCAACTCTCATCCTCTCAGGTTGGCCTGAGGACAGACTGGATGCTGCAGTGACAGTGAGCTGTGAGGCACAGAGTGGTGTTACTAAATGTAATGGGCCCAGGCTAGCTAGGCTAGCTGCTTTTAGCTTTTCGTTTCCTGACATTCTGTTGATATTTGTAGTTCATTTTTTAAGATTTTAAACCATTGATCTGACACGCTGCTCCTTTAATGTATGTAATGCGTACCTTCAGGTAATTTATCTTGTTTTCATAACAAATGACAAACACAAGAAACATCAAGACACCAGCATTTCATGCTGGTGTCTTGAGGTTTGTTGTGTTTGTTCTTCTTATTCACATGCACCAGACCCTTGTTTTGAATCATCCTAATGATGGACAGTATTTGTCCGGCATGCTGTGAAGCACAAAGGCCTTGTGTGCAGGGTGGTGCCGCCGTCTATAGGGAGCAGAATACAAAATGTGGCAATGAAGAGGCCATAGCATTATTAGGGTGCACACTGTAACAGGTGGCACACCGCTCAAGCAGCAGCAGAATCACAGAAACAATGACTTTTGAGATAACAGTTTGTTCTCCGCTGCCCGGTACCTAACCCTTTATCGCCTGTAGCTGGATAAGTCACTGGCTCATGTTTTAACTAACTAACCACTAACTGGTGCCGCTAACTGCTACTGCCAGGATGTAGTATTCTAATCAATTCAACTAAACTAGAGTATTACTGCTTTGATGATCAAACACTAACTGAAGTCTACTTACTAATAAGAATGAATGGATGTACAACATGAATTCATTGCACATTTTGACAGAACCATTTGATTAGATTTGTTATCAGGTTGAGGTTAAGGTGTTACTCGTTTAATTTCAATGCTTTATTTTCAATGCTTTATACCTTTTTGGTATTGAGCTTCTTTGTAAAATGGCGTTGCAACAGTAGGTTGTTAAAAGTATATAACTTTAAGATGTTTTGAGAGTATTGCTTATGATTTATGTTTATTAGCCTCTGGGATAACTCAAACAGAAGACAATAATTGCAAAGTCTGTACCTTCTAAATATCAGCTAGTCACCTACAGCATATCCAGTTGATAAATTATTTATTGGAAATGTTGCACTTTCATACCTTTTAAAATCCATTGAATTACACTTTTACACAACAATCTGAATTACACATTTCTGTCACAGCATTATGGTCTAAAAACAAATTGTACGAGCAATTGTAGGCATAAGACAATGTACAAAGAATGAATTCCATTCCCTGAATCATGTTTCCATATATGTCACACATATATCAGTATATATTTGTCAAAAATATATAGTGACAAAATACAACTAAAAATACAATCATTATCATGCATGTAATGGGTGCTTCGAAGCCAAGTCAAATATTTTGAAAACATTAGTTGACAGTCAAGACAAGTCAATCATATATAATAACATCTAATGCAGTACATTAGATGTTATTAGTGCATGTATCGGACAGAATGCAACATTGCACTTGTTAATGAGTCATTATCCATGCATACGTGTTATGGGCAAGGTCGACTTAAACTCAGTTTGGGAAAGTCCCTATTGTACTACACCTGACTGCTCTAGACCCCCCACTAACTTTATAGACAGACTTAGATCGGTACTCGTTGTTGTTGTTGTTGTTGTTTTATTGTGAATGATGCAGTTCAAACAGATGGTTATCATGTTGCTACAGGAGTGTGTCTAATTCAGTTATTACCTTGCCAATCTGTCTCCATGCAGAATGGTCTTGTGTATTTCCACTATGTAGCGGCCCGTAGGTTTTGGATAGTGTACCTTTAACCCTAGCTATTGTACATTTCTTAATCTGCATTCATCTCCTTGATCACAATAATCCTATTAGTCTGTTAATCCGAGTGACTCATGACGATTTAGCAATGCCACTTTGGACACTGTTGTAAATATTAATATAAGGAATTGGTTATGCACAGACGGCACTTTTTAGTTCATATTCTCGTAAGTCATGATCATATTCCCGCTGTCAGTTTCCCAAATGCATGTGAAAGTTTTTCAAAAGGTTGGTTGTAGTTCGCCAACGTGTATGGCATTCAACAGCAACAATACCATTATAAAGTTTCATTAACAGAAACAATGCACTTTAAGTGTCACAAAGTTGAAAACGTTTTAAATTACACTTGAAAAGGTTTAAAGCGGGTGGTACAAAATGTTGAAGCCTTGAAATTCAATTCTAATGGTTGCATTAGAACTTATAAATGAGGTTTTGAGGGTTGTTTTTTTCCCCCAGAGTTGTGTGACTGATTTAACCCTGTACATATGCAACCAATATGGTCACAGTCTTCATGGTTAGAATACCTGCTGCTTGTGTGGCTGGAAAAAGCTACAAAACAGCCAGTCCTAATCGTCTTTAAAACATAAAGGATATTATTAGGTATTTAAAACTGCACTCATTTGAGCGAAGCGAATAAATGGCACAGTCAGCTATCCGTGAGCAAAACACTCACAGATAAAGTATGCGGTGAAAATATGTTCTGGTTGATTTTGCCTACCTCTATACGAGACAAAGACTTCTGGCAAGGCCTCATGCTAATCTGAGACTTTTACTGACTGTGAGACCAAAATCTTGGAATTATTGGCTAACACGATACATGGGCCTTTATTATGGTTGGCCTGCTGGTAACCATGCCTGCAGCTGTCAGAAACAACTGCATACATGGCAAAACAGTAAAAGACTGTCTCAATGATTGACTGTCCATTGGCTGGTTTGCCAGCGACATTTCTCTTGCATGAAACACTGTGCAAACCGTCAACCTACCCAGTGGTCACTTGACAGGTGCGCACTGCCAGAGCCTGGGCCTCTGTATCCAGTGCTGTAGTGTAGTGTACCACGCCGTGCTCATTTTTTATCCTGTCACTGCTTTTCTCTCTGCTCGATGGCCCTTTGAAAGAGTGTGAGGCTTGGTGAGTGGAGCCTGTAACATTCGTTTAGGGTTTCTGTCTAATCAACGTATTTCCACATACGTTGTATGTCTTGGCGTGCCATTACTGCCCAAGAGTCTGAACCCATCAACATTTTTGTGCTTTTTCATTTTGACCACAATTTCTACTGCCCTCCATCTCTTTCCCCTTCCCCTGTCGAAATTCACTCCTGGTGCGTCAAATATAAGGGACAATGTGCTAATGATGTTTTGTATAGTCTTACTTGAATAGCCCAGCTGTTGCAGACTTCACAGTTGTTTTGCCTACAGTCATCCTCCTTTATGTAAGTTGTCACTGAGCCAACCACTAGCTAGCCAGTGGCTTCCTTTTAGCCGAGAGGAAGTGAAACATTATCGAGGAAAGGGAAAAGCTGGAAGCTCCGAAAATTATGGCTGCTAGATTTTATCTGCGTGTGTGGGTTTTATCCTGTTTGTGTGTCTTGTGTTTGTTTGTTTGTTTGTGGTTTCTATAGAAATCAATTCCTTTGGTTTCACGAATGTCCCTTGGGCCACAGCAACGTGTTTGTTTAGCATGTGCCGTTCGGCCCCTGCATTGTACACATGATGTGTGCCCATTTGTGTGTGTGTGTGACCTCATTGTACAGGCATACTTTCCAGGAGAAAGTATGCCGTGTTCATGTGGTTTTTTATTGACGGATCCCCTTACAAATTATGCATAACTCGGAAGAGCAATAGAAACTAAAGAAGCAAACCAACCAATGAACGTGGTCACTCGTGTATAATTTCCCGGGCTTCTGATGGAGGAAGCACCTGCACTGTGATGCAATGAAGGGAATCCTGGGTAACTGTGGTTCAGAGAGGAGCTGAAGTGCAAGCTGCATTCTCCGTGTATCTGTGGCCATGGTGATTGGTTGAGAACAGAAATATATCTAGTAGCACTGGGGTCGTGTGAGCCATTCTGTATGAGTTAATGTACAACCTAATGGGGAAGTGTCAAGGGACCACTTGTAGGAGTTTTGCATGCATACATTGCTTTAAATTGCCTAAATATGAATAGGTTGTATTGCCAAAGACAATAAGACCTCCTACGACTCTCGTTGCATAGTGTTCTATTGTTTTGTTTTGCTTTGAAAAATGAGGAAGTGAGGGCTAAGCACTGATAATGGAGAAAATGTCTGTTCTTTTTAGCTGTACGTATATGTTTTTGATTTGTACCTTTTTGTTTGTGATCCAAACTAAACTCAAAGCAGGCAATTGCACACTTAACAGCTTTTTTGTAAATAAATAATGGCATGATGTAGGCCTGCTGCCTTCATACTGCAGCCTACTTCTATGGAGGTTCTGTGTTGGGTGAAAAGCTGAATTGGCCTCAGCGTTTAGGTCACGTGACACAGCACAACTATGCCCCCTAGTGACTCTAAATCTAGATAAGTTACACATTTCTCAAGATACTGTTTAACGCACCAGTAGCCAAGCCAAAGCAATGACTTTCACAACAATGTGGCAATCAAATATCAGATTATGACATTATAGCTGGTATTGATGCTACATACTATACCCAGCTTTGCTGAAGGATGCTTTTTCAAAGCACAAGGAGAACAAACTCCAGTTGAAAATCACCACAACACAATGACATTGAACAGAATCTAGATTACTAGAAATGTTAATTTAAGAGGTTGCATTGTCGCGGGTTGTATGAGAGGCGTTTTCACTGGTAATTAGCGTTTCTTAGTGTTATAAACAAAATTTGGCACGGCTAGTCTGTGTTGGGTTGTGTGTGTGTGTGTGTGTGTGTGTGTGTGTGTGTCTGTGGGTGTGTTTGTGTCTGTGAGTGTGTGTGTGTCTGTGGGTGTGTGTGTGTGGGGGGGGATCTCATCAGCATGCCTTGCAGACGAACGCTGTTAAACATGGCAATATGTCTTGTATGGCCGTCAACGTCGTAATCAATGCCACAACGTTGCTCATTATGACGCTCATTCACAACGGCGGTGCTAACCGTGGTGTCGCCGTGGTAACGCGGCCCCTCGCCGTGGTAACGCGGCCCCTCGCCGTGGTAACGCGGCCCCTGGCCCTGGTAACGGGGCCCCTCCTTCCCAGAACTCTCAGCCCACATGTTTGTTTTTACAGTGTTGGAAAACAACACAGCGAGTTCACTTGTTCTTCGAGGCAAAACTAATCCGCTAGAGTCTAGAACGTCTTTTCAAATCACTATTTTGCGGTTCAGCCATTTCACAAATCGCAGGAAAGTAAAAATTCAAATGAATCAATTAAGCCATAAATTGCGCAGTCCGATGTAGGCGTGTCACTTCAGGGCCCATTTGCGTCGTGTGTTGTGACCGTAGGGTTGTCCAGCTCCGGTAAGGACAACACAGCGGCGATTAGTCTCATCCATCTTCAGAGTGGCTCAGGAAGTAGCGGCATGTTAAAAAAATGCTAACGTCACGTGGTAAACGTTGGGCTCCTTGCCTAAACAGAGGCCTGTAGCCACAGGCGGGCCTGGACGGGCCAAGGCCCGCCTACTTGTCCGTCTTACCCGTCCAATCAGGGGGCTTTCCTTCAATCAGTGGCTCCTTGCCACTTCTCCTTCCATCTTCCGGTCGTCGGCTTATGTGATTTGCCGCCATTACGTGACGTCGGGGTGCGGTTCTCCAAAAGGTGATTCTGTTTCCACTTTTCAACACAGAGGCTGCGATTTTTTTCGCAACCCTATGTGGCCTCCAGCACCGCAGCTTATTCCTTGTACGCTGTTCGGGTCCACCAGACCCACAAACACTGGCTGAGTAACAAAAATATGAACACGGCATGAGGCAAATTGCACTTATCCCAATTCAAATAAATGGTTGAACTGGCGTTTTTGCCTATTTGGTCAGTATTTCGCCACGGTGTGTGACGTACTTCATAAACATTGCTCATCATGACGCTCCTACACAACTATACCAGAGTTGCCCTGGGTTGCCAACTGTAATTCAAAGTAGTTTTTAATGGTATCAGTGTCTCCTTTGGAGACACTGATACCTTCCCATATACAAGCTATCTTTAGAATATCATTATCGCGTAATGAGTTATAAAACCAGATTGGTAGGTTGCTCCACTCCAACACTGTTGGTGTCAGTTTGGAAATTTGCTGGCTCGACGTGTCAGTAGAGATGGTATGAAGGAAGGAACAAAACCTTTTTGTTTACAAGAGAAGTTACCTCACGCCAGGTCACCTTTGTCTAGCCATTACATTCTTCAGCGGCTTTCAATAGGAAATCCTGGTTGTTCTTTTTCAAAAGTGGAGCTTTTTCAGGAAAAGCCCCGTTGAGCTAATTAGATTTGCGGTGATCGGAGTAATCAAGTGATTGATCCTCGTAGGAAGGAGCCTCTATAGAATGGATCTTTTGTGCTTTGCAGAGGATAAGTACAGGCGCTTTTGTCCCAACCACTCGCTGAAGAGAGGGACATTCAGGCATGTATTGGCCACTGAAACCATCTCCTTAAGCCCTGAACACTAACACGTTTATTTTTCATGAAATCAAATGCATACAATGTGCTAAAAACCTAGTTAATATTTGATATGTCGGCGCATCCCCGTAATTATGAGGCCTTTGAGCTTGTTATCGGTTCACATGACATGTAAACCCTAGGTCGAATGGGAGATTGTTGGAGGGTACTAACACCCACACCAAGCAAATTAAGGATTTTACCACACAGGAGAAATAAAAGTAAAATTTGTGTTATAGAATGTTGTCCTTTGAAAGAAGTGCATTGGGTTTACTTTGTACTCCACTCACTGTCTGTCCCATTTTTACAACTTTTTTTTAAACTTCAATGGCATATATTTATCATAGAAAGGTTTATTCTTGTTTGTGGTCACAAACGGAAAAGCTATGTTTGGGATCTGTAGAAGTATTATTGAAGTTTGTTTGTATACACTGAGCTCGCTAAATCCTGGCGATCCTAGGAATAACATCAGTGTTGGTGAGGGGGGCTGTGTGATTCACAGCACTCACTGGGAAGCATACAAATGAGAAGTTTGCTGGAAGGAGCAAAGTTGCAGCCAAGATGAATACCACTCGAGGATAGTGGACATTCATAGGTCGCTGGGTTTGGCACTTGGTTACGCTGCTGACATTTTTGGGTTCCCTTCATTTTTTTTTGACACTACAACTCTCACCGTGTCAGAAGTGACATATGCACTTGACATTCCAGTTTTGCGGTCTCTTTGTCAATTCAAGATGCAAACATTTTCTGCTCAGTGCATGAATTGTAAAGAAAAACCCATTACAGACATTTTGTGGTAACAGTATAAAACAGTAAATCAGAAGCAGACGCATGAGGTACATTTGTCACTCAATACCATTTGATTTGTCTGTATTGAAAGCAAACCGCGTGTATGTACTCCAGTTACAAGGGAGCGTTTATGTTCCCAGAGCAGCCAGGTAACCACTTGCACTGTTTCCCTTATATATCAGCTATCACCGTTGAGGAAGGTTAGTGGTTAACATATTCCATAGACCATTGTTCAAAGATTCCAGCGGGTCTTGTCCATAACCTATGACAAGGCTTTATTAGCCGGGAACTTTGTGTACTACAACTACAACTCCAATCATTTGAGTTGTATTGGTTCAATGTAATGTGTAAAACGAAGTCTGTAATGAAGTCTTTCAATACAGACCTGTTTGCTAAGGTGCCTGGTTAATTGTTGACATCTCCTATGTCGGAATGTAAAACCTCCAGGATTTTTGTTCAACCCTTGCCTTGTACTCAGGTTTTTAAGATTTGGCAGTTGGCAGTTGGCAAAGTAGGCTCGTACAAACTGTCCTGGCTTGGTAGTTGTCTTCAATAGTGCACGCAGGCAAACAAACCAGCAAGTTTTTATTCCGTGTTTACATGCCATTGCACGTGCTCCCGGACTCATACACGTAATTTTTCGCGAAGGAGGTGGCTGCATACCCTGCAGTGCGATCACTCTGAACTCTCAGTGTAGAGCAACATCTCATACGTCTTGAGGGCGAGTGTTGGAGGGGGTGCTTTAAAACTGGATTGGAATACAGCCCAAGCATTCAAAAAGTGCTCGGTTCCTGGTTGTATGAATGTACGTAGAAGGGGTCGGCTGAACGCAAAATGTAATTTTTTCCCGACTGAGCCAGTTCAGTGCAAGTGGTGGACCGCAACAAATCATAATCCACAATTCAATCCAAAGTGTGTTCACGGCCAGGACAGTTAACGTTCAAGAATTCCAACTGCCTTCCCCGCTGTGTAAGTCCGCGGGCATGCCATTGTGACGTGGAAACACAGACCAGAACTTGGGGTTTTGTTCTTTTGCTGACACTGTTGAAGAAAACGACCTAGCTTACGTGTGTTGGACAAAACAAAGCTAAGGAGCTTCAAACTCTCTGTTTGAAATGCAGTGAATGTTATTGGCTCACCAACGCACTGGAACGCACTTGAGATGGCAAGATGAGATGGCAAGATGAGATGGCAAGATGAGATGGCAAGATGAGATGGCGAGTTGAACAAAAATGACTAAAAAATGAATAAAAGTTCAATTCAATGGATGCATCCTCATTCAACCGACCGATCAATGATTCAATACAATCAATTTGTTTTAGTCCTTGGCAGTTATGTTCAGAGCTTTATAGGATTTGACGTCACTCGTTTTGTGTGCACCACAAATGGCCTCATGGTATTTGTAGTGCAATAAAGGCTACCTCTTTTTGTTTCATGCGGCTGAATAATGACAGTGCAGTGGCTGCAAACGTACAAATGTTTTGGCCCATTTCAGCACACATTTAGTCGTAAGACGTTTCCTTTGCCTCTGCAAATGTTTTGGCAGCAGCATTAAAGCCAATGATTCCAGTGCCTCTTCATCATTCCACGTTTTAATTTTCTTTGGACACCAGCATTTTCAGGAATCTGGTTATGCGAGACGGCAAACATTTTTAGGATGCAATTTTGGAAATTGGCAACAACCGCTTTATTGGGTACTGCATACAGAGCCCTCAATCGTATCCCTCATGCACCTATAGAAACTGTTCAGTTTGAGCATGATCATTCAGAGTTCACCTGAACCCGGCATAACCCTACCGTCATGCTCTTCTTTGTTGTACGTCTTAGCACTTTAATCGCTCTTTGTAATTTGGCTCTTTAATTGCTCATTGTAACTTGGCACTTAGTCAGAGATGTTGTATACTAGCAATGGTTAATCTAACAATTGAAATGCTTGAAACTTGTTCTGGTGACTTTCTTACTGTAGTAACGGAGCAATGAAATGTTCCACCTTCTTATGACGAATGTACTCTTTGTAAGTCGCTTTAGATAAAAGCGCCTGCCAAATCCCCTAAATGTAAATGTAAATGTAAATTCTATACACAACAACAAATACTGGGTGGTTTGTACACACAGCAATGGTTAACCTAGCAATTGAAATGCTTGAAACTTGTTCTGGTGACTTTCTTATTGTATTACAAGCAATAAAATGTTTCACCTTCTTATGACAAATGTACCCTTTGTAAGTCGCTTTGGATAAAATCGTCTGCTAAATGCCCTAAATGTAAATGTAAATACTGGGTGGTTTTGTCCCGTCTTGTCCTTTTGGGCCTGAGCTGGCCTTTATGTGCTGTGGATTTCTGATGCAAGGAGCTTATGAACCACTGTGCTGGCAGGCTGGATGTCACACAGGAGTTTTTGTTTTTCAGCTTTAGGGAAACTAGTTGGGGAAACACTTTCAAGCTTGGACAGGGTTGAATTATGGTTGAATTATGGTTGAATTATGTGTATGTATGTGTATATATATATATATAGAGAGAGAGAGAGAGAGAGAGAGAGAGAGAGAGAGAGAGAGAGAGAGAGAG
>JAOPUH010062414.1:0-13417 GCA_027123175.1 Urophycis cirrata | reverse complement strand
GAGAGAGACAGAGAGAGAGAGAGAGAGAGAGAGAGAGAGAGAGAGAGAGAGAGAGAGAGAGAGAGAGAGAGAGAGAATGATAGAGCGAGCGACCCGGGGATTTGAAATAGAGGCGGCGGTATGAAAGGTCAGGCTCAGCGTAAAGGCATCACGGAAATGACGCTGTGTTAGCACGGCACGCGCCGCGACAGGTTTAGTGCACTTCATTTGACATACGCCGGGCTAGCAGCAGTATAACACCTAAAGCCTTAGGTCACACAATGAGAGCATTCACTCATATGCTCATTATGTAATCCATACCTATGGATAATCAGCTGTTATATGCCCTTGATACATAAAGTCGTTGAGTGGAACACTGTCCCATTGTCCCCCCCCCCCCCCCCCCCTTAAAGCACCCTGCGACGCGGACCCAGGGAGCGCGCTCTAAATCTGCTGATCTGGCTCTTCTTCTTCTATCATCACAAATCCTGATGATTACGCCGCGCTTCTGTGTTTCGTGGCGAATGATTTGTCGGAGGGTCTGTGATCAAGGAGCTTACGTCGTTAAAAAGGGAGCAGAATCCGTCCCGACCTACATCCCAATGAATGTGCGCTCAAGCTTGACAGATGATCGATGGCGTGTTGACGGGAATTTACACCCCACCACCACCTGCACCACCAGCACCACCTCCGCCACCTCCACCGTCACCACCACCTTCACCACCACCTCCACCTCCACCTTCACCACCACCTCCACCGTCACCACCACCTCCACCTCCACCACCATCACCACCACCACCACCACCACCACCACCTCCACCCCCACCACCAACACCTCCACCTTCACCACCACCACCACCACCTCCACCACCACCACCACCTCCACCTTCACCACCACCTCCACCTCCACCACTACCACCACCACCACTACCATCTCCACCTCCACCACCACCTCCACCTCCACCACCACCTCCATCACCACAGCTCCACTGGCTCATCCCACCCATGGGATAAACCGCTCAAAATTGCCTCTCTGATGTATTGCGGGCCCTTGTTACCGGTGGTACAACCTAACTCATAACCCCCGCCCCCACTGCGTCGCCTCACCCTGCCTTATCACTTTACCCCCCCGCCCGACGCCCCCAAGGTCAGCCGTGCTGTGTGCTGGTTGGCGTGAGGGACACAGGATTGCCTGCTTCACCTCAAATCCCCGTCTCCTGCTATCAGTACTTCCCGCCCCTTCACCTAAAACGGCTAATAGCTTCCCACGTGAAACCTAATGAACCAGAAATTATATGTTATTATGTATTGCATGTTTTCCCAGGAAAGAAACAACAGCCACCACACACACATTCTACAAGATGTCCAGTCTATTTCCATTGATCCATATGTTCCACTTCATATGAACCTAATGTATTACGACTGTATAAATGTACATTCCTTTTCATTGTTTAACCATTTCAAAAGACTCATCTACGGTGAGACGCCCACAAAGGTCACACACAAATGCCTCAAAGGCGTTGACCCACGTCCTCTGTGGCTGCTGCTTGCACACATTCATTGCATAGTGCTCAAGCAATTTCCTAAACCACTAAAGTGTCTTGCACATGAATGGGCCCTCCGTAATGGTGGAAATGCTTTGCCATACTTCCTTTGTGTGGTAGGTGTTGATTTTACAGGTGTAATCGGCACACACAGAGAACTGCATATGCAGACACGTGTTGTACACACACACATACACACACACAAATTCACACGCACACACACAGTTTGAGGTAAACAAACTCAATTAACTGTGCATCTTATTGTGTACATTTCACCTACTGAGGCTTACTTTCGAAGCCTGCAAATATTATTTCAATTGTTGCATAAAATATAAATCATTGGCTTTGTTTACTAGACCTACCCCTTTGTAAGGCACACACACACACATACACACACACACACACACACACACACACACACACACACACACACATCACACTCTCTTTCATGTTCAGACGCACACATGAACTCATACAGACAAGTGCATGCAGCTTCACACTGCTTCTCGCTCAGATGTTCACATGCGCGTGCACACACACACACACACACACACACACACACACACACACACACACACGCACACACGATCACAAGCACACTCACAAGCATACACACTCACACTCTATTTACACATGCACATGTAGACATACACACAAGAGGCGGGGTGGTATGACACAGTGAGCAGTGTTCCTGCCCCCATTAGGATGCAGGGCCCACCACGCGTGTGTCCACACACCGCGGAACACGTCTCAGTAGAAAATGCCCGCTATCTAGAAAATTAGCTGGCATTAATAGCTAGCATAATCTAAACACACACACAATAGGGGTGACAACAGGAAGTATCAATTCACCTCCGTATGGGTGCATCTTCTGAAAAATAAGCTTGACATTTGTAACACACAAACACCCATAACGGTAAGTACTAGAGTTTGGTCATGTTCAGCCGAAACTTGAAAACGGTTCGACGCCCTTGTATATTTATTGTGTGAAGGCCGAGTCAATTTCACCTAAATGATTACATTTAGGCTACAATTTTCAGTTAAATTATATTTAACTTTTGTTCGACATTTGCAATTTCTACAACACACCGCATTCATGTGTGTTGCTGGTTTGAATGCTTGTTTTATTCCCTCCACATCCAATGTCTTCCCCAGCAGGATAGACATTGGCAGTGGGCTACGGCCATGTTGGCCTTAGTGTTGGGCTGCTTTTTGGCTTTGCACAATAGAGACGCATGTCTGCCAGGAAATGAATCTCTCTCTCTCTCTCTCTCTGAGAGAGAGAGAGAGAGAGAGAGAGAGATATTCAAAAAGCAGCAGTTCTTATGTATTTGTGTGCAGGGACAAGGGATATATTCTTTGTCGAACGGTCCGGTGTATATTTCTAGCAAGACTTCTAGAGGTGTTTGGTTTTTTTTTTCGACAAGAGGTGATACAGCATGTAAGCTAATTGGCTTTGGCAACATGGTGACCTTGGCTTGACCTTGGTTAACCCCACGGTCATGACCTGCCTCTGTCAGGCGGAGGTGAACTGACAGAGGAAGCCAAGAGATGCTTAGAATTTCACTCACTCCCCCGTCACCTGCCGCTGATAACGCATAATTACTGGTGACATTTGACCTCTGTGAGATGGGGGATTCTGGGCAAGAAATGTCAAAGCAAAAAACTGAAACAAATGCCAACACAACACAATGCTATGTACATTAGGGTGGAAATAGAAATAACTACATTTGTCATATCATCTGGTACAACTCCACGTTTCACCGCTTGATTTTCTAGTGGCACTAAAATCATAATTTACATACAAATACACCCCAAAAACAAATGAACCACATTAATTAAAGTAACATTTAGCTGTAGAAATGTGTCAATAGCCTGTTGGTGTATTCATCCCTGGGCAAAATTCTGGCCCTACTGCTATATTAATCAAATATAGCACTTGTAATAAGCTTAGCATTGGGGCCGATTTGTTTCAAGCCCCTGGATCAAATGATAATTAACACAACATGGTTCCTGAGAAGGTCTAAATCTCACACTTTTATGTGCATAGCAGGGCAAGTTTCCCTGGTAATTGATGTTGTGAAAAGGCTACTTCGTTCAGCAGTCATTGTGTTGAGGCAGGCTATGCTAATCATTACTCCAGGGCTAATGATGCGATAAACCTTCCCTTTACAGTCCCCTAATTACTTAGTATTTACTCAGTAAATTAACATATTATTGGGTAATTATCATTGGGTAAATAAGTAGGTAAATACAGAGAAACTAGTGAAAAGCTGAAATAATAAGTAAAAACCCATTACCCATCAACTAAGTACCATGTAGTTCTGACCATTTCTTGTTGGACATAATTGCTGAGGAATGTTATGACTGGAGTTATCCAAGGTTTATATTGGTAACAACCAAAGATGAATGATGTTCTACCTAGAAATTAAAATAGTACTTTCTAATAATTTACTTTTTATAGATTTTTTTTTCGTTTTTTTTTTAATAGTTTATTGTTTATGGCTTCATCCATTTAAAAAGGTTGTTGGATTAAAAAAAACCCAATGCAAATGGTTTTGATGAAATTGAATCAATACTTACCTGGTAACAACCTCCACAGGAACATGTACATCATGTTAAACACTGAGTACGTTCTTGCAAATGTTTCTACAATTTACTCAGTAAGTAAGTTCTTCCACGTGACCCATGACCATTAGGTCGCGGAAGAGGGGGGTTAGGGTTAGGGTTAGACGGTGCTACTGGCCCACAAAGCCGTCAATGGAACTGCCCCTACCTACCTCCAATTTTTAGTGAAACACCATGCCCCAGCTCGAGCACTCCACTCAACTACCTCAGCTGGTCGACTGGTACCTCCATCACTAAAAGGCGGAGAAGGTCAGATGGTCAACTCTTCTCCGTTTTGGCATAGCAGTGATAGAACGAGCTCCCTGCCAATGTCAGGACTGCAGAGTCATTCCACATCTTCCAGAAGAGACTGACCCACTTGTAACATAACATCCTCTTAAAAAAACAACAACCTTCATGCTCTTATTTGTTGTACGTCTTGGCACTTTAATCGCTCTTTGTAACTTGGCACTTAGTCGGAGATGTTCTATATTGGCAATGGTTAACCTAGCAATTGAAATGCTTGAAACTTGTGCTGGTGACCTTCTTACTGTATTAGCAGCAAAACAAATGTTTTACCTTCTTATGACAAATGCACTCTCTGTAAGTCGCTTTGGATAAAAGCGTCAAATGCCCTAAATGTAAGTGAAGGTAAGCTAAAAATGTACTGCAAAGGAAGTTTGTTTTCATGGTTTTACCAGCTTCTTATCATACCCCTTGTAGGTTGTTATTTTCTCTACCCTGCGGTAAACACAAACTTTAATCATGTATTGTATGTTCTGACATAAAAAATAATAATAATATAATTTACTCATCAGCTGAAATCAGCTGAAACTCTACTGTAAAAGGAAGCCTTGTTTGTTTCCATATTCTTGTTACGTAAGATATTACTTACCTTTCTTTACCTTGTGATTGGTTATTCCCATTTCCATACAATAAACACACTTTGTAAACACAACATGTATGTTCAGTGAGACATTATAATTTGCAAAGTAAACTGAATCTGCACTGTAGGCCTACAGGCTATAAGGAAGCAACATTTAGTATTCCCCCTTTTTGATTCTCAGTGGCTCATTGACGGCTGATTTGATTTAATATTAGTCTTGGTTGGACAGTGTTTCATGCATATTGCTACATAATAGGTGAATTACAAAGTACCCTGCACTAAACAGCAGCTGATCTTCAAAGGAATTAGCCCGGACACTTCTCACGTTTCCAAATGTTCCCAACACCAACTCCCAGACAGCAGGTGATCCCTCACTGCTTGAGGGCGCAACGTAACCCGAGTGGTGTTTGGAAAGCGTTCGGATGGGGGCAGGCACTTTCCTAAAGGATTCCACACCTGCTTGGAAGAACCACCCGTCTCTCACAGCCACTTCATCCTGTAGATCACGTGCTTCCTCATAGGACGCTGGTAGCGGTTCGGGCATATACACGCATTACTTGAAACCTGCCCGGAAAGATGGTTTCTGGCGGAAAAGTAATCTTATGAATCCATCTGCCTCGCAAGGTAATGTGTATAGACCGTAGGCCTATATGATACATATTCGATATGTGTGCATTGGTGGAAACTATTTGACTTTTTATGTAGGCCTATTTATTTACAAAAAAAAGTGCATAACTACAAAATGAGTACACGAGTACTCGCTGAGAATTGTGAGACCGTGTATTTGATGACAGTTTTGGCGTATTTCTGGCATCCATAATACTGGTGAACTCTGGATTGATTCTATTCAGTAATTCGGCCAGTCATCTTCTCTGCAGGGAAAAGCCAACAACAATTCCTCCATCCTTCCTGCACAAATTAAGTTAGGAGTATGATGACAAAAACACCTTGAAGGTGTGATGCTGCCTGCCAGTCTGATGGCTGAGTGAAACTCCATTCGTACAATGTGGTTTAAGTGACACTGGTTTGAGCCCAAAAAAGTCAACGCAAGCTAAGTATTGCATGGGAAAGGGAACGGAGTGACTAATTGCACCTGCGTGTAAGGGAAATGGAGGCGATTAATTTATTTACAGCCTTTTCGAGGCGCATGCGCGGGCATTCGTATACTTCTATCGGGAGAATATGGAGAATTCAGAAAGGTTTTGGCTTTTACTGTCTATGGGTTTTGGTAATAATGGTTCTGATGATTTTTTTAATGGAATAGTGGTGTTTTATTTCCATGATCTTTGTTCAGTGAACACATAAAACCCTTTGTTAGTTAGCAGTATAAAAAAATCGTAACTTTAAACTTTTTGTTTATAGTTACCAAGCAACCGAAGTTTATTAGATTATTATTACGACATGTGTCGCTTCCGGCCGCATCAACCTGGTTGCAGCTCACTGATTGGTTGTTCAATCTGTCGATCTCATACGTTGGACAAGCCCTTTGCTTGTGGAACGAACGCATGGCGCCAGAGGAAATTCAAAAGTCAAAACGGCGCTCTGAGCGGATAAACCATACAAGGTAGGCATACATGTTTAACATTGCTATTTTTCTTTTTATCTCTGTGTATTAGAGTAAGATAGTTTGTTTCTACATTTTACAGTTTGATAATGCTACGTGTAGTTAGATGTGGTTGGCCAAGTTTAACCTAGCTAACTTTGCAGGTGTTAGTGTTAGTGTTGTTGGTGTTCTAACACTTAAGTTGTTCTGTATTATCCATTGGGGCGGGTGAACACATTTTCTCACATACACATTTGGAGGAGTGACCCTGCCAGGGGTCCACACACATGGGGGCACACCTGCATACCCAGTGCAGTGCCTATGGACCTCAGGAGCACCTCATGTGGACGTATGTGAGTGCTGCTGCACAATCATTCCCCCGCGCACATTTTTCCTTCACAGAGCAGTCAGGAATCGAATCGGCCGGTAGACCACAAATGCCCACTTTGGGTAGTCATTCAGTCAAGTTGCCCCTCAACCTTCTCTTTTTATGGCACCTTACCTTGTGATGATCGCATTTTGATGAGGGAACAGTGTCGTCAGGCCTCATGTGGCATATCGGCAATTTACCAAAAAACTCTGTACCTCTGGAGCCTCATGCTGTAACGTGTACATGAGGTCTGAGAGAAGTGACTCCAATGGCAACACTATTGCAAACTCTTTTGGGATAAATTGGGTCAATGAACCATCTCATTGTTTTATTAATTTAATTAATTAATTTGTTTATATTAATTCAATTGTATTCTTTCTTAATCCTTAGAAAATGTATGAAGGAGAGAGGGTCCATAACGGGAAGTGTCTTGAAGGATGGACCTTACAGAAGATCCTTGTCACCAGACAGAAGGATGGGTCAAGCTACGGCCTATTCGTCCTGATGGGAAGTACTGTCTTTGTGGAAGTAAAGACCAGGGATAGGCTATATAGATTAATAGATTATTCATTAATCTTGCAGCACATAAACATGGTGATAGATTTGGTGTGTATGTGTGTGTGTGTGTGTGTGTGTGTGTGTGTGTGTGTGTGTGTGTGTGTGTGTGTGTGTTTTAAATCTCCAAATACACACGTGGGCCATCAAATTATTTATTCATTTATTTAAAAAAATTGTGTTATTTTATGCAGAAGCCCTGCTCAGAGAGGAAGATCTGACTGTGATCCAGCAGGAGCACATGGCAGGTCTCAGGGAGTACATAAAGAAACGGCTGATTGGGGCAAATGGAAGATAGAACTGAGGGTGTGATAGAACTGAGGGTCAGTTAAAGCAAAACTGCAATCAAAATGCAATGTATGATCTTTTTGTGGATGTACACAAGTCAAACTTTTGTCTAAAAGCATTTTTTTAAAGATTGATGGTTGTTATGTAATTTGTGCGGTTCAAATTTCATGGTTGAATTTAATAAAGTGATTTTAACATAATAGTTTGGTTGAGAATTTTTTTTCTCATGGTGTAACAGACCTACCAGCCAACAGCAAAAGGCGCGGTAGTGAGCAGAAAGCTTCTACATGATCACGTAGAAAATGTCTTAAAATAAGTAGATCATGACTCCATAAATGAGAATGGTGTGGATCATAAAAGAGACATTTCCATTGCAGATTTTGCATTGAAATTGTGGTCAAATAATTAGGTGCTGTAATGGTTATTTTGTAACGTGCACCATCTATGGGTGGAAGCCAAACAGCTTATGAGTTCAACATTTTGAAACTCATGAAAAGGTAATGTCAACAATAACAAGCCTCAATATTGTGATTGCTATATGACTTGTTATGAGGAGAAATGTGTGTCTCTGCGCAGCTATAGTCGGTGCCTCTACAGAAAACAACCCTAGGAACTAACTTGACTTTGATCAAGCAACCACATGACCACGCATTAGCCTAATATTTGTATTAAATCACTTTCATACCTTGTAAGTAGCCCACATGGCAATACATCTGTTAACCTGTTAAACACTAAATTACTGTACAGCTGGTAAACAAACCCTTGCACTTTACAAGCATCAGAAAAGCACAAGTGTGAGATTTTAAATCTGTGCGTTTTACAATGCCTCTTTAATGTTTGACAAAGTGTGAATCACATTGGAGTGTCAGTCACATTGGTCATGGTAGAATGGGTGTAAATACTATTGGTGATTATGGATACCTGGGTGTAAATAGTATTGCTGATTATGGACACCCGGGTGTAAATAATATTGGTGATTATGGACACCTGGGTGTAAATAGTACTGGTGATTATGGACACCTGGGTGTAAATAGTATTGGTGATTATGGATACCTGGGTGTAAATAGTACTGGTGATTATGGACACCCGGGTGTAAATAGTATTGGTGATTATGGACACCCGGGTGTAAATAGTATTGGTGATTATGAACACCTGGGTGTAAATAGTATTGGTGATTATGGACACCTGGGTGTAAATAGTATTGGTGATTATAGACACCTGGGTGTAAATAGTATTGGTGATTATGGACACCAGGGTGTAAATAGTATTGGTGATTATGGACACCAGGGTGTAAATAGTATTGGTGATTATGGACACCAGGGTGTAAATGGCCACATTGCCTATTAACCCTGGGTGTAAATACCATTATTGCTATCTACACCCGGGTGCAATTAACACCTGCCAAAAAGGAATGTCTTACTTTGTAACGTTGCAGGACATACATCGTCAAAGATGTTGTTTCATTGTTGGAAAAGTAAAAACCAGTCACAAGGTATATGGTAAAAGCCTTAATACAAACAAACAATCAAACAAACAAACAAACAAGGCTTCCTTTAGCAGTAAATTGTAACATGTTACTAACATGTTACATTTTGCTAAACATGCATAGTAAAAGACTGCGTTTATTGCATGGACAATGGAATATTCTATTACAGGGGATATGGCATAACATGGTAATACCCTGGAAACAAACAAGGCTTCCTTTTACTCTACAGTTTCAGCTTACAATTTCTTCTTAATTGCCTATACAATGGGATCTTGTATTACAAGGGATACCCCTTGTAATGCCACATTCTTACCATAGGGTGAGCACAGGCTAATACATTGGAAACAGACAAGGCTTCCTTTTACAGTAGTTTCAGCTTACTTTCTGAGTAAATTGTAAAATAATCTGCAAGAATGTACGCAGGATTTAAGAAGATGTACCGTGACACTAGAGGGAAACTGTTCCTTTAGAGGTTGTTACCAGGCAAGTATTGTTTTTTTTTTTGTAACTTTAATAACAGCAATTAATTACTTTCTCAGGTACATTGAGTAAGCCCATTATAAATTGGTGGAGCTATGATTATGATCATGAACAATAACTATTGAAGAATTTTTTTTTCTTCATTTCTAGATAGTACATAAATCAACTTGGGCTTTTTCCAACAAAATCCTTGGGATTGATGGTTGCCGACTTTCGTAGGAAGTACAGGATTATATCTGAGTTAACACCAACCTAAAACGGTCACAAAACTGCAACTACACGGTGCTTAGTTGAGTTGATGGGCACTAGTGGAGGTTTTCATAGTGGCTATAGGAAGGAATCGCAGTATGGGCACACGTAGCTAATCACACATAATCCCTCTGACTCAGCCATGTGCGCCTTTTCATTATTAAGATAAAGTTTCTGATCTCTGCTCATGCGTGACTTTAAAACAGGAGACTGTAAGGAACCGGAATTATAAAAGAGCTTTTCTCCCCCTTCTTGTTCCAAGTATAGTGGGCCGCTCTCATGGGGGCACCCTTGTTAACATTTCTTAATTTAATTTGGTCTGATTTACATAATAATGCACGTTTGATACATTCTCACACATGTTCAATTTACTAATTTTATTTGCACTTCTTTTTATTTTTCACCAAGCACAAAATGTACAGAATTCAGCATTAATTATCAAGCGTGGGGCCACCCCTGTCTCAGAGGGGCCATTCAATCATTCAACAATAATTTATACTTTCATTATGGAAACTTGCTGAAACATGACACAATAGAGCAGTAACAATTAGCCCTCCTGTGCTTATCACACATTCCAATCATAGGCAACACACAAACGCCGCTGCGATTAGCACGGCGTGTGTTGTGGTCTGACTTCCTCCAAAATGAACGGTGCTGATAAGCACAAGGATTCTCCACTTTGAGTAAGCCAACAGTGTGTTGGAAATGTCATTAAACAGAGGGAGAGAGGCAAGGGGATAGGCCAAATCAGGGTAGTGAGACTCCAAAGCTAAAGACAGAAAATAACGAAAAAGAACAGAGAAATGCCGGCTGATCTGCATGGTGATCTGTTTTTTTTATTTTTTTAAATCTGACGTGAAAACCCAGCGCATGGTTTGCTATTCGGATGGATGGTGGAGATGACAGCTCACCCTGACTCTGCATCCAAAAAGAGAATGAGGGAATGAGAGATGGACGCACGCAGAGGTCTTTGGGAGACACAGCGTCAGCCTTCGCCGTTCCCCCGCATATCTTTACAGTGAAAAGGAAATTGTATGCGTGCGTGTGTGTGTGTGTGCGTGCACTTATGATCTTTTGTATTGTGTGTGTGTATGAGCGCGAGAGAGGGAGTGTGTGTGTGATGGTGCCTGAATGTTGCCTTTGTGCATGTCTGTGTGTGTGTGTGTGTGTGTGCACGAATGTGTGGTTGTGTGTAAGAGTGAGTGTGTATGTGAGTGTGTGTGTGTGTGTGTGACCGTGTTTGCGAGAGAGAGAGAGAGAGAGTGTGTATATGTGTTTGTAGGTGCCTGCCTGTTTCATTTGTGTGTGTCTGCGTTCACAGGTGTATGTGTGTATGAACAAGAGTGTGTGTGTGTGTTTCCCAAATCCATTTACTTTCTGTACCCAATACACTCGGCAATAAATGCCAGCCCTCCTGAGGACATTGCGTTGCAGGGGGGGGTAGTGGTGGTGGTGGGTGGTGGGGGGGGGCATGGGACCAGGCTGGCTGCAGTCCCTGCAAATCCAAAACAAAACTCTTCATTAGATTTGAAGCAAACATGAGCGATATGGAAGATCATGACACAAAAAAGCAGGTTTTCAGAGTGAGAGAGTGAGAGTGTGTGTGAGTCGGAGGCGCCTCGCGGGGCCCTCCAGCCCGGCGGTTATGGCACCCCGCTGGGCATTGAGGAAGTCCCTGGCCAGGGCTGACCCCTGCAGCCATCAGAAATCACTCTCCCAGGTGCCCCCCTCCTCCCCCACGTAAACAATGGATGTGCTCTGTGTGTGGACCGGAATTCATCACACGACCATAACTCCCAGGACCCAATAAAAAAAAAGCATTGATGTGTCAACACACGCAGGAAATCAGTGTTCCACACAGCGTCTAATCTCTGAAGCTGCAGACGTCAACTTCATATCCTTCTCTTTTTTCTCGCGCAGAGCTGCACTGTACGCCCCCCCCCCCAAAGTGCACAGAGCAACTTGTGTCAGCGTGAGTGAGAGTGCACACATGATAAGGGCTGTGTGTGTGTGTGTGTGTGTGTGTGTGTGTGTGAATGTGTGTGGGGTTAGAGGGGGGGGGGTGGTTGGGGTCGCCTTTTAAAAAGCACAGCGCGAGGTCCCGCCACACAGTCAGGGGGGGGAACCACAGTGACATACACACTCCGGCACTCCTAACCTGGTCTGTGTGTGTATGTTGTGTGTGTGTGTGCGCGCGCGTGTAGCTGACTGTGTGTGTGTGTGTGTTTGCCTGTGTGAAGCTCTTCAAACTTCACTCCTGTGAAACTTGCCGTGACGGTGGATGCCATCCCATCCAGCGCTGCCGCGTACGAAGAAAGTGTTTGTTTCGCACATATTGCCCCCGCCGGACTCCTACGATGACACCTGCCTTGTAGCGGGAGGCCTCCCCTCGGACAGACAGGCTTGTCTGGCGCTGATGAGAGCTGGTTTCAAGGTAAGAACACTTGACGGATGGCGACTGCGTATGGCGTGGCATGGCCAGACTCCTTCATAGACTGGGAAATGCACAGTTTAGATGTACATGCTATGTTAGAAGGCACATTATGTTTGTCTCTCTTTTAGATCAGTTCTGGTAAGAGTAAATCGGTTATGTTTCTGTTTTTAAGTTGGGCAAGGTGAGGTCAACCAATGTGAATTTGCATGGATTGGCTCCTTCTGGTGTTTCAGAGCAGGACTGTCTCTAAGCTGACCTCTTCCACCACTACACAGACCAGTGTTTCCCTCCTGTAAGACGATCGCGGTCGCGCTCACCTTGAGCATCGCAAAAAGGTGAGCATTGTCCCAGTGCTGCTATTATTCACATGCTCCTTTCATGGATATGATGCAGGTGAAAGTGTTCTGTTTTCCGTGGAGGTGGCCAGACATGCATCAGGAGTCACTGGGGGGATCACTCACTTACAAGCTATAGATTTGATTTATTTCTTAAGTTTTCTTTTATTGGGTTGAAAAGATGTGTGTGAAAGCAGATGCAAATCACCCATTTGCAATCGCCCCCCCAAAAAGTTGCCGACCACTGCTGATGTGGAGGGTTTGATCAGGAAGGCCGTGTCAATTTCAATTTGTAAAAAAGAACCCTCGGTTTCCCCTCGGTTCCACGAGCTTCTATACGACAACAGAGACACTTTTTTTTTTACGGCTGCAGTGTAGCCACTCAAATCCCAGCTCAATAACAAAAGTTCTGCTTCGCATTAAATATTCACCATTCATTGCACACAATTTGCTCATCCAATAACTTTTCACGCCACTGGACCAATTTGTCAACCAAATCAAGTCTGCCTTGCATGAAAATGCGAGATAAATAAATAATAATAAAACAACCCGGGCCACAAAAGACCACGTTGCCCCCCCCCCCCCCCCCCCCACCAAAAACAAGAAGGGTTGTAGAACACGATACACAATAAATAGAAAAACCAAACAAAAAACAAAACAC
>JAOPUH010057949.1:1783-13512 GCA_027123175.1 Urophycis cirrata | reverse complement strand
CCCACAATCCTCTCTGAAAAAACGCTAAGTGCCACATGTGTGTTCCACCTTGCTATAATTTCTTCTTTAAAACGTAAATTTTACAAAACGTTGTTTGGAATAAAGCCATAACCCCCCCCCCCCCCCCCCCAGTGCACGCACTCTGCTCCCCCCGGTCTGCGAAACTAACGCAAACAAAACAAAGTAAGCTTCACGGACGGCAACCCACCACTGTCCCGACGACCCCAGCTACTACAGAGGGGCTCCCCTGCAGCGCTTCCTCGTCCAGGTGGACTTTTTGAAGCCATGTGGAAGAGATTTGAAGGAGGGGGAAAAAAAACCCTCCACCTGATGTCCGACTGCTCCATCCACTACATCCAACAGCTTGTTTCGATGTCCTGCTTCTGAAGTTCTCCTTGCACACTAATACTGTTGACTGTTGTTTTGGGTTGGGTTTTTTTTTCATGAAGAGATTATTACCAAATGTTTTGTTAGAAGTCTTAAACGTTTATTGAAAACAGGGTTGAGCAGTTCCGACTTGTTTCAAGTCCGCTATGGGACCATTCTTTTAAGAAGAGTAAAACACATTTCGAAGAAGTGAAAACACTAAACGGAACGACAACATTCACTTGCTAAGGTCTCCTATTATGCAAACCTTATGTTGGACGGTCTTTTTTTTTTCTTTTTTTTTTTTACAAGCTGGAACCCCGACTCGAATGAACACAGCCAGCATCGTGGCGGCCGTGCAACCCGCGTCCGAACAGACGGAAACCCTACAGACTGTCATTAAGTGTCGAGTGTGCGTTGTTTGTCAGGCAGAGGGAGAATGCCTCCATAGCATGTTTGTCTTGGGCGACGAGGTTACTCATCAGTTTTAAATGATGTCAAGAAAAATCGAAAAATGATACAGACTGCACTAAATTATCCAGTGGACTGCTGAATCTTGCTTTAGAAATCAGTTTTTTGGAATTGCATTTTAAGAAAAAAAGACTTTGGAAATGTGCAGCTGCACATTTGTTGCGTAGGCCTACTCTTTTCTTGGCTCCTGGCTATGTGGTTTGAAAACTCCCAATGTATAAATGATCCTTCTGTAAGATTATAGTATTCTTATTGAATACGTTAACATAGCCTAGTTCCATCATGTACCCTATTATATAAAACCTTTACCTAACAAATTGAGTTTGTCGTTCATTCCTGTTTTATTTTCTTTGTTTGGACGTGCTTCTGCAAATATAAATCCTACGAACCTACATGATCAATGAATCAATAACGTTATTGATTCATTGATCACCAACACCTGCATGAGTGTGGAAACCTACTCGGCAAGCACGGCTATAGTCATGGTTTTATTTGATCGATTTTTAGTAATTTATCCTTCCTTTATGTTTTATGACGCTCTTATTTTTAAAATGTCCAAACGATTAAAGGTTAATACGCACGGCTTTCACCGTTGAATTATCGTCCGACCCTCCATAAGGCGCCCCGCTGTGCTGATCCACGACACTCCATCAGGACGCGCGGCCATGTGCTCCCCGAGTCCTGCTCCGGCACAATGGTTCAAAGCACTGCGAAGGTAAAACCTATCATAATATTCACAACCATTTTCATTCATTTCAAGTGACGGAATTATTTTTAATTGATTTCGTTTTCACTCGCAATTTTGTTTGAGCTAATATATAGGGCGAATATCATACTTTTACATGAATTACATGCCCAAATATTGGTAAATATTTTAGGTCTACGAATGTGTGATTATTTTCAAAAGCAAATATTACTTATTTTTCTGTTTGAACGTCTATTACGTTTCAACGTGCTGAGTTATGATGGCTGTACTCTGCCGTGATCAGCTGACTGTCTGGAAGCAGGATTTTGCCTATCCTCTTGTGCTAAACCGGTCCATAACTCGGCTACTTAAACTGGGTCCATGGCACAGACCATGAGGACCGCATCAGCCCTGTGTAGAGTAGAGACACCATGAGTGTAAAAGTCAAGGCGTGTTTTACTTGTCAGCGGAACGGCCGTACCACATGTAGAAGGTCTGAGAATATTTTTTATTGTACTTTATTTTTCAATGGTGCTACAATACACAACTCCTCTCTGCTTCAACCTGACGAGCCGCTGTGTTCCAGGACCAGGCTGGGGGAGCCATGTCTGAAGACCCTTCCCTTGGAGTGTGCACAGCTGCTGCGGAGGGCCCGGGCTGCCTTTCAGTCGGGATGCACGGCCCCGGAGGGCTTCAGACTGGCCCAGCTGCAGGCCCTGGTGCAGATGCTGGTGGAACACGAGTGTGACTTTGTGGAAGCTTTGGGACGTGATTTCCATAAGGTGCGTCTGTTCTGTCTGTATGGTTCTCTCATAATCCAAGAGGTAAAGTTGCATTGCTCATGTTGTGTTTGAATGGAAGATGAAACGGCTCAAAGTATATAACGGCTCAAGTGCTCAAGCCCCTGTGTTGTGCTTCGGTGTTGTGTTGACTTAGCCACGCTTTGAGACAATCGTGTCAGAGCTGATCCTGGTGAAGAACGAGGCTCTGCACGCCATTGCCAATCTGAGAAAGTGGATGCAGCCACAGCACGTGGAGAGGACTCTGGTGAGATCCACACGTGTGTCCACGTGGAAATAAAAAAGTATTGTCTTATAGTTATCATGGCATTGCCCGGCTCACCCTGTGAATCATGCAACAGAACAGCCTCCCGACAACAAACAATACATTGTGCTGAAATGGCCTAAATCAGATTATGCGTTCAGTGGCCTTTTCCGTCCTGCTTGAGATTAAAGTGGTCCCGTGTCGTTTCTGTTTCTCGGCCAGCATACCGCGGCCCTCTGTTACATGACGGTGCCAATGTGCTGTGTGTGTCTGTGTGTGCGCTGTGTGTGTGTGTGTGTGTGTGTGTCTATGTGTACCGGGGGCAGGCCACCACGTTGGACGAGAGTCTGGTGGTCAGCGAGCCTCTCGGGGTGGTGTTCATCATCGCGGCCTGGTGCAGCCCGGTCCGGCAGGCTCTGGGGCCGCTGGTGGGGGCCATCGCAGCAGGTGCAGCGGAGAGAACTACTGAATCCATGAAATGTATAATCCAGTCCATTAGCTGATTGGTTTTTTATCTATCACCTGTTATCACCCAACACGACTCTGGACTTCTTGTGCTCCTTCTTCTACATGTGAAACAGGAAACTGTGCCCTCATTAACCCGTATGAGCACACCTCTCACACAGCAGAGCTTTTACATCGGCTCGTCCCCTCATATCTCGACAATGTAAGTAGCTAATGATGTGGATGCCTCTCGAGAGTTTTCTCCATCGACGGAAACCAGAGCTTGGCGGTGTCATCTGAGAGCTTTCTGAGCCATTTTCGAGGGGGGTTGGATATCATCTAATTCTATCTTCACCGGGAATGTATTGGGGTGGCGGTAATGATGAGAACCCATGAAACTGTCATACAATCCTTTTCCTGAAACCGTCTGCTTTCAGGAGTGCTACCATGTGGTTCTTGCGGGTGCGAATAACTTGGCTGAGTTGGTGGAACTCAAATTTGATCACGTCTTCTATATAGGTACGTTGGCATGGCGACCACCGTTTGCTCCATTTTGTTTTGGCTTGTGCATCTCGTGAACGGCTGCTGACGTCTCGGGGGGTGTCTGTCCGTCCGTCCATCCGTCCATCTGTAGGGGGCAGGGAGGACGGGACCAGGGTGGCCCAGGCCGCCGCCCGCACCCTGACGCCCGTCACCCTGGTCCTCGGCAGCAAGAACCCGTGCTACGTGGACCGGCAGTGCGACCCGGCCGCCACGGCGCGCCGCATCGCCTGGGCCCGCTTCCACAACGGCGGCCAGAGCCTGGTGGCGCCAGACTACGTCCTGTGCCACGCCGACGTCAAGGAGCGGTTCCTGCAGGCGCTCAAGTGCTGCGTGATGCAGTTCTACGGCACGGAGCCCCAGGAGTCCCGCAGCTTCGCCCGCATGGCGAGCCCCGAGAGCTTCAGCCAAACCAGGGACCTGCTGTGGAGGTCCGGCAAGGTGGTCATAGGCGGACAGGTGATCGAGGCGGAAAAGTACATAGGTGATTCTGCTGTGGTGTCCTGTCACGTGATACTGAGATTGATTGTAAGTTTAATTGATCCCACATGGGGAATTTTGGTGTCACAGCATAAAGTACTGGACACATACAAAATTAACTTTTTTACTTTACGAGTAATTAAAATTACGACTATATACACAATAAGACTATATGTAAAAATATGTGGAAGCGCATATGTAAAAATGAATGTAAACATGGGAAGTATTCCCTACATTGGCACACTATTGCCTGACAATATTCCTAATGGACGACGGATGGTTTTTCCCGCAGCTCCGACAGTCCTGACCAACGTGACGGAGACGGACGCCATCATGCAGCACGACGTCACGGGCCCCGTGCTCCCCGTCGTGAGCGTGGGCGACGTGGATGAGGCCATCGCCTTCGTGAACCGCCGGGAGAAGCCCCTGTGCGTGTACGTCTACTCGGGCGACGACAAGGTGAGGAGTGCCGGCGCCGCGCCCAGAAATCCCCCCCCAACCCCCGCGTGTCGCTCACGGGGCCCACGCGGCTCTCTACTAATCTCCATGACAACCAGGTCGTCTCGAGGCTGATGAGCGAGACGTCGAGCGGGGCGTTCTGCGCCAACGACTGCGTCCTGCAGAGCATGATGGTCTCGTTGCCTTTCGCCGCCGTCGGTGAGTGACCGCCGCCGCCGCCGCGCGGCTCATTAACACGCCGTGATGAACGGAAGGGCTAATTGTGCCAAGCTGTGGGGGTGGTGGTAGTCGGGGGTTTGATGCATTGCCGTTGCCCCACTTACCCCTCTCCTCGACAGGAGCGAGCGGGATGGGCTCCCATCACGGGCGGAGCAGCTTTGACACCTTCTCCCACCGGAAGTCCTGCCTGCTGCGGGGCACCCGGTTCGAGTGTGTCACCTACCTGCGCTACCCCCCCTACGAGGACCGCAATCTGTCCGTGATGACCTGGGCCAGCGCCCTGTCCCAGCGGAGCCACGGCTGGTGCCAGCTCCTGTGACGCCGCGCGGGCTGGCTGGCTGGCAGGCGGGGACGGTGCCAGAGCAATGTGGGCAGGAGTCCTTGATCCTCCACTGCTGGCGCTCCACCACGACAGCTCTGACATTCAACCGGCGCAGGGCAAGGCGGACAGATGGTTCACTACATCCTTTCATGCAGTCATGGGTCGAGAATGCGTTTGGTGTGGCATAACCACGGGCTTGGAGTCTTAATGTGGGCTTAGCTCAAATCATATGTTTAGTCTCGAAGATTAAAATGTTTTTCAATCTAACATTGTTTCGTGTTCCCCTAGACTCATGGATCAGTGGACCTTTATGCTAATCAGAAGAAAAACAACGATGCAAGCATTTTGAATACTCTGTGCTTTTACTCTGTTAATATAATTGTAAAACAAAAACGTCAGCATCTTTTCATTTATTGGTCTCATCACATGTACATGATTCCTGTGCTCCCCAAACCAGCATTTTATAATCATGTAGGTCGCTTGTAGATGGTCTCCTGGCTGCCTTCCTTCATTGCTGCATATCTGGCAACAGTGAACAGGTAGTCGCTCAGTCTGAGTGGAAGAGGACATATGTTCAGTGTCATTATTTCATCCTTCAAAAAAAACAATCTGTTGGTGTGTGCAGGAACCTTTTTAAAACTTACCTGTTCAAAAATTTGGCAACATTTGGATCCACTTCGCCGGAGCGAACCAGAGGAGCAACCCTGGGACAAGAGCAAGGAGAGGGTAAAACACAGTGAAGTGCTATTTGAGTTTCACTGTGAGTGTCAAAACAGGCCTACCGACCTGCGCTCTGCCCGGCGACAGATGGTCCGAGACACGTGGAGGGCTGCGCTGCTTTTCCCTCCAGACTGTGGTTGGTAAAGAAACTGGTTAGTGGCGTCGGTGGTCTCAACAAGCCTCCCCCCGCAGCTCCCCCGGGTCGAAGGCACTCACAGGCAGGATGAAGTTGGTCAGCGGCGGGAGCTCCTCTGTGAACTCGTCTATCCAGGTTTCCAACTCTGCGATCGGCGCGGGGGTGAACGTCGTCTTCTCTGAGGGAGAAGAACTGCACTTACATCTGAGGCGCTACCATGAAACGCATCTCAAATTCTACCTTAAGTCGAAAGATGAAGAGTGCCATGGGGAAAATTTGGATTGAATTACTTATGTGACTCTCTCTTGCTGAAGACACAGGCGTGGCAATATTTGAACCCGCATCTTGTAAAATGCACTGGATCTGGTGGAGGGGGGGGAAACATTTTATCACTGGGGGGTAAGTTATCAGCACATGCTGACTGATGATAGCAAAGAGCAAAATGATACCTTGTCCAACTGATGGGTGAATGTATGACCTTTGTCTAGACAGAATTCCCGTGCCAAGCTGTGATGTGAAAATAACCTGGTCACTATATAGAACTGATATACAGTATATATGACTGTGCAGGTACGGGACGACAAAAAGTATAATGATTAGGGTGCATATTATTTACCCTAAGGCTGAAGCCAACTCATCTGTAGTTCCCAATGCTTCAAACACATGGTCTTCTTTTGGTCTCCTCTCTCCAGTGAAAGTGCTTGAGAAACCTTCAGAGTGGTAAACCATGAAACATCACTTCCACCGTAATGGATGCCAAACCAGCAGTGTTGTCATTAAAAACATAACTTGCCTTTGTCTCCAGTTTTTGTGTAAATTTTGGGGACCCTACTGTCTCCATCAGTAGAGTAATGGCTGGAAAATTACAAATGTAATCAGAGTTTACAAAACACTGCATACATAGGGACGAGTTAATGTTACCAAGCTATATAATTAGCTTCGTCACAGGTGTGAAATAAGAGTTTAATGGCTGAAAACAAACATGCTCTCCTAAATTACATCACCCTATATGCCAACCTATCAAGCGTTAGGACGCAATACAACAGCTTGTTACCGTTACGTTTAACAGCTTTTGATAGATATTAATAATGCATACCTTCTGCATAAGCCAAACAATGTCTCTGTGCACCGCCGATTTATACATTTGCCTCTCCTTACCAACAAACCAACATTTAACACCTTGAAACCAAATGAAGCCATTGGAAATAAAACTTCGCCTTCTTGTCCCTTAGAAGTGCCCGTATATCTGGGAGGGTCTTTCAATCGCACGACCAATGGCTCGATTGTCATCATGTGCGTCATGGGAGTATACCGGCTAGTGATTGGATAACGTGATAAACATGTGACGAGCAAAGGAGCCCTGGTTGGATAGTCAGATCCTGAACCATCCGAGACCCTCCCCAAGTTTGGGTTGTCATCTGCAGCAGAGTGTTTACCTTCAGGTGTTCACCTCTTATTCATCCTTAGTCTAAAAGTACATCGATAATTACAGTTCTTCGCCGTTACAATTCTTCTTCGTTCTTCTTTCTTCGTTTTAAAAAAAAAGTGACACTCAATTGAAGTGAACTCGACCTAACGCGTTGGAAGCGTCTCCCAAGCTGTCAGACTACACTTGGGTTCAGCAGGCTGCTGTGCTGGTGAACTGTACAAACACATGCTGTGAACGACAGACAGTAAAGAGCACAAATGCATGTCCGACACTGCATCATCTCCGCCCCAGGAAAAGCCATCCTCCACGGAGAGCATGCGGTTGTGCACGGAAAGGTAGTGACTTTACTGTTCTTTCTGCCGGATGTGCATGGAGCTAGTCTGATTGTAGACCTTTTATAGTACTAACATGTTCTGAATTTATGTGTGCAATACCAAATCAAAATATTACATTTGAAACTGTGCAACCACAATGTATATATCACAATTGAGAATGCTCTATCATGTATGTCAAAGTGTCCTATCATGTGGATTATGACAACTAGGTATAATGAGGGAGTTGCAGGATCATTATAATGCATTATCCATATACGTTCAGAACAAAATGATGATGTTTTGATCCCGTCTTGGCATTTTGTTTTTACTCTGTGTGATGAATTGCATGAATCAATGTGTTCTCATTTCACCACAACAGGTGGCTCTTGCTGTCAGCCTCAACCTGAGGACATATTTGGAACTGAAGGCGACGTCTACTGGGAAAGTCTCTCTGGACCTTCCCAACATTGACACGTTTCTCTCCTGGGATGTGTCTGAGCTCAAGGTGCTGCTGTCACACCCCCTCGGTAAGACCAGCAGGATGTTTATCATCCTAGGACAGATCAGTGGCTTCTACAAATCTCTCTTAAACACAGCATTGTAGCCTGGGCTTGTCATACTGTACATTCCCAATACCTACAATCCAATCTTGTGTGTTTAAAGCCAAACAAGAGGAGACAAAACGTTTGGATGCTGAGCTCCTCGGAAGGTTGCGTGATTTTGTGGGCATAACCAATGGAAACCTGGACACTCGCAGCATGGCTACCTTGGCCTTCCTCTACATCTTCCTCTCCTTGTTTGATTCTGGGTAAGAACAACACTTGGACCTTATTGGTTCATTGGATGGGGAAACCTACAATGTTTGGAGAAACCATGACAACTCAATACAATTCATTCTAAATGCTTCCTGGATGGAGAAATGGAGAACCACAAAATAATGCATTCAGTTGTCATAATTTCCCAAAGGTTCCAGAAGGTTACCCCCCCCCCCCCTCAAACGTACCAAAAATGGCCACTAGGTGAATGGGTCCCAGCAGCCAACTGATATAAAGTGGTTTGAAATACAATCCCTAGTATAACATTTAATTAGGGTCGATGAATCAATTAGTATTTTTTATTTGCAGCTAATTTGACCTTTGACTGCCATCATATAATGTGAATTTAATGTGAATAAAAAAATACTAGAATGAATATCAGCATATGCTGATATGCATAATAACATCCACACATGCTTAGCATACACATATGTAAGATATAACATTTGAAGAACTTGAGGAATATTTTGAGGAATATTTCCTACCACTGTCTCTGAGTTTGTGTTTTTTTTTCATATTTTGCCTGAACAAATTTCATAAATACAACAATCAAGTCATTTGAACTATTGTAGTGTAGTTTACTAATGCAGTCCATTGCGTGATTTGTGCCTGATCTAATGTTCAACCCCTTATTCATACAAACAATGGACAATAGTCCAGGAAACATTGTTGGTCTGCTACATCCTAATCAGTCCTTGTGTTTAAAATGGAGCTGTGAGAGGAGACAGGTTGTATATAAGGGGTGGACTCTCCCTGCATCCACACGCAGGCAGGATGCTCCGAGTGCCAGAGCCGCAGCTCGTGGGTGTAATCAGGGTTGACACGGCTGCCGTGTCTCGCGCTGCTGACGGCTACTGACAGGGTCGGACTAATGAGAGTCAGCCATTGGGCGACACTGCAGCCTTTAACAAGTGTGGATGTGTTTGTCCCCCAGGAGGGAAGCCGTACAATTAGTTTAGAGTAACCTCCTGTCTGCCCACATGCAGCTTCCCTGATAGGCGCAGACAGCTCAGTTCCTGTTGCACATATACACACGCGCACGCATTGACAAACACACACACACACACACACACACAAATTGTGTCTTCATTTCGGTCGCTAATAGCTTACACTATTAGATTTTAATTGTTCATATGTTTTTGACTAAAGTGTGTGTGTTTTCTCTGCTCTGCAGTGAATTGCCCAGCCTGTCGGTCTCTGTGTGGTCAGAGTTGCCCACGGGGGCGGGTCTCGGGTCAAGTGCTGCCTACTCTGTCTGTCTGGCTGCTGCTCTTCTCACGGCAAGTGGAGCCATACCCGCCCCACTCAAAGACTCCGCCAGCACAGCACGGTGAAGGCAGCACTCTGCACTCATTAGATAGACAGATGAATAGAAAAATGTTATGCATGGCGTCATTGAGTGTTAAGTGTGCTTTTAAATGGGGAACCTAAAGCTGCTGGAAAAAACGATAAGCTTGTGTATTTATCATTCCTGATGCACATCCTAATAATAATGTTGGTCTTTACAATGAGTTTGTTTCAATCAATTTAATTAAATTCAATTAATACAAATGTAAGTCAAATACTGGCCTCATAGTCCAATCCCCAAGCTAAAGCTAAGCCATTTCCAAAGAATAGTTGAGTTGTATCTCCTGTCAAATGTAATTTGAATGTATTTCCTTTCATTTATTTGTTCAACTATTTTCCCTGTTTCTATTGTAGTAATGACACTTTCCAGAGCAATGATAGTTCCCAGGAGATCAGTGTTAATTCCCTAGAACCAAGATGGCTGCTGGGTGAATAAGGCCTGTGTTCTTGCCACCATCCACAGGTGGTGTCAGGAAGATATGGAACTCATCAACAGTTGGGCCTTTCAGGGGGAGACAATCATCCATGGGAATCCATCTGGCGTGGACAATGCTGTGGGGACCTGGGGTAAGGTCTGCTGGGGTCTTCACGGTGGAGGGATGTGTTTCACAGCTGTGCAGCCATTTCAACAATGCTTCTTTCCCCTCCATGAAGGCGGCATGCTGAGGTTCCTGTCTGGGAAGATCATCCCCTTGAGCAGGTAATGGTAGAGGTGCTTGTGTTGTAGCACAGGATGGCTACAATTACAAAGACAAACATTCCTTTCCAAAAGCCGCTGTGTCTGATGAGCCTTTTTTTTCCCCCCCATCACAATCATTATTCCTGTCTGCATGTTCGTGGAACAATAATAACTACACAAATATGAATAATTTATGAACGCTGGTGTTTTTAGCAATCTCATGAATGCTGCATCCTTTTAACAATGTGTCACAAACGGTAACCAAAACAAGCAGCGCCGCGAAGGCGGACACGTCCCCCTGAGCTGATGCCTTGTCCCCCCCCTGCTCTGTGTGTCGGTGTCCAGGGTGCCGCTCCTGAGGATCCTCCTCACCAACACCAGGGTGCCGCGCAGCACCAAGGTGCTGGTTGCCGGGGTGAAGGACAAACTCAACAAGGTACTAAACGGCGGCTTTCCCCCCCTGCCGCCGCCGCCGCCGCCGTCGCCGTGGCGCCCCCGACGGCGTAATTAATGGCAGCGTTGGCGCTCTCGCGCGGCAGACACTCCAGGGCCCGGGCGCTGAGTGCCTCCATAAAACATGGAAATTAAATTCCCCGGCAGAAGCCCTGTGTCGTTGCCGTGGCGACGGCGGCGGCGGCAGCAGCTGTGCGCATTCGTGCTCCCAGCGTCTGCATGCTGTTGTCGCGCGGTTACGACCGGGGTGTAAGGAGCCCGCCGCACGAAAAAAACTGCTTTGTGGAGTCTGTGTTGACAAGCCGTCATCAGTCCTTGTGCTCCTGAGTCCTTGTGTTTTCAGCGCGTCCGCGCAGGCATGGAAACGGACGACTGATTTCATCCCCGCGCGCCTGTTAAAACATGTTTCTTTCTTTCTTTCTTTGTTGGTTCATTGCTTTCTTCTTCAGTTTCCCTCCATCATAAACCCGGTGCTGGACTCGGTGGACGCCATCTCCTGCACATGTGAAAAAACTCTGGCGGAGATGACCAGCGAGCCAATCACAGGCGAGCATTACAACGTCCTGGAGGTGAGGCGACACACTGCCGCAGAGGCAGCAGCAGCGTTATGACCCCCCACATCCCCATCAGCACCGCCCACAGCCCCATCAGCACCGTTCACATCCCCATCAGCACCGCTCACATCCCCATCAGCACCGCCCACAGCCCCATCAGCACCGTTCACATCCTCATCAGCACCGCTCACATCCCCCCTCACTCCGCTAATGTTTCCCCTCAACTAATGTGCTGTTATTAGTTCACGTCAT
>JAOPUH010053687.1:0-13643 GCA_027123175.1 Urophycis cirrata | reverse complement strand
TGACAGCAAAGAAGATCGCACTGGCAACAACAGACTCATAGAACATCCTCAGCATTGTCCTGCAGATGTTGAAGGACTTTAGCCTCCTCAGAAAAAATGGTCGGCTTTGGCCCTTCTTGTAGATGGCCTCTGTGTTTCTGGTCCAGTCTAACTTGTTGTTGTGGTACACTCCCAGGTACTTGTACTCCTCAACAGTGTCAACAGGAACCCCCTGGATGAACACAGGGCCCATCGGTGTTTTGACCCGCCTTAAGTCCACAATGAGCTCCTTTGTCTTTGATGCATTGAGCTGCAGATGGTTCAGCTCACACCAAGAGACAAAGTTGCCCACAACAATACAATACAATATTACAATACAATATTCACCCTAGTCACCCTCTTCAATTCAACCAACTATTGCGGAGTCATCAGAAAACTTCTGAAGGTGGCAGGACTCAGTGCAATTGTGGAAGTCTGAGGTGTAGAGGGTGAAAGAGAAGAAATGACTGTCCCTTGTGGGGCCCCAGTGTTGCTGACCACCCTGTCAGATACACAGCTCTGTAGGCGTACCAACTGTGGTCTGCCCATCAGGTAGTCAACAATCCAGGACACCAAGGGGGCTTCCACCTGCATCGCCGCCATCTTCTCACCTAGGAGACGCGGCCGCAAGGTGTTGAAAGCACTGGAGAAGTCAAAGAACATGACTCTCACAGTGCTCACCGGCTTGTCCAGATGAGGATAGACTTTGTTCAGCAGGTAGATGATGCAGTCAATAGATTTTGTTCACCAGGTAGAGAGAGAGAGAGAGACTGTTTTTTCTCGGTTTTCTGGTGCACACTCACCTATTATGCACATATTAGTTATTTGTATGATTGATCAAATGTAAGAATTAAAGACTATTTGCAATAGAGTTATTTGGTTTGTGTGGTATTATTAATTAACAAAAATTAACAAAAAAATACATATCATATATAAAAATAATATTGGCCTCCAAATTGCCATTTGGAATTCCGCCTGGGTATCACCCTACAAAAACACTGCTGAATATTCATTTTTGGTTGTGTTTCCATGTACTTTGAACCTGTATTTGGTAAGGCCTGTGGCTGTGGCCCGATTCAGTTTTCAGGCTAGAATACTCACAGCCACAGGCCACAGGGCCAAAATTAAATCTAATCTAATCTAATTCAAATGTAAATATTTTCACAGATATGTAAAAATATGTGTAGGGTGGTAAAATTCCTAGCCGGGACCTTGTGGTTAATCCTTGATGTGGGGATGTGGGGGTCTGTCTTTTGTTGACAGACTGCAGAGGAACACAGGATAATTAGCTGCATTTCCTCTCCATTGCACTTCTGACCCACTCCCAACCATGGGGGGTCAAAGAGTCACACCTTTCACATTGAAGACACTGAAGTGAGTGAAAGGGAGAAAGTATGTGGAAATGATTGGTATCATGTTTGGTATCATTTTGATTAACTCTGCAAGTGTAGTAAAATGGTCTCAGTCTCATATGGGAATTAGGTGGGTATAATATGTAGAGGTTAGGATTCCCAATACACAGGAAATTAGGCAACGCCCAGTCAGCTCTGCTGAGGATCAACCATCCCTGTGAACCTTGGAAGCCAACAGAGCAAATGGTCTTAGAAAACAGAACACTCAGTAGATGATCTCCTAAATAATGCCGTCGTAAAACTGCCGTCGTAAATACCTCTATACAGTGTATAGAGGTAACCGAGGTAACTTCATTCTCTGATTATTGTTGTGTATTCTTTGTATGTTTTTCTGTCTTTTCAGCTTTTTCTGCTGTCTTTTTATAGTGTTTTCAATATTAATTCCTCATTGTTTTTATTTTTGATTGGTTAATAGTAACTTGTATCTGTCTAATAAAGTGTTATTCTAAATTGAATATTCCAGTCCAACCGGCTTTGATTGCAGTTGAACCGTGAGATGTAACGCTATTGGCCAATTATGCGGTGAGTCGTATTTCTTGTGGCCACAGGCAGTGGGGAACCTTCACGGCCTTCTACGCCGTGAAGGATACTAGGCCTTCGCAAAGTCCTTACAGAGTGGTTGAGTCTCAACCACTCTCACCATACAATTTCGCATGAAGAGTTCCGCATTGCAACTTTAAAAAGTAGTCTTTGTATTACCAGCTTTGTGTAACTTCTGCGGTATTGTGCATTGGAAATTGTATTGTAGTTTGATGATGCTCATGATTTTTTTCAATGTGTGAATGATTTCTCATGCGCCATGATTTCATAGTGCTGTCCACGGTGATTAAATGAGCCTCGGTGTCTGTGTCAGCAGTGTCACGGGGCGACATTGTGGGTGTTTTATATTTCCAGATTTTGGCTTTAGAGTATGTTTATTTAATTTCCACTAGGCTATATAGCCGAAATGATCTCGTTTTCTGAAGTTAATGTTGAGATGTTTCTTGTTGCGGAGAATGTTATTGGTGTTATTGTCTATTTGTTTACATCCTTTGTTCAACTCTTTCAAATCGTACTGTTCCTTTTTTCCGTGATGATTTATTTTCTCGGCGGTGATGGCTGAGGTGAAGGCCCAGCTGTAGTGATCACGGTTCACCACTGGCCACTGGTACAGCTCGGGTGGTGAGGGTCCTGGTAAGCCATGTGGACACGCAGGCTTGATAATTGTGTCCACTCAGGTTTATTCAACCTTATGCATTGCCATTGATTAATAGTGTAGTAATCCGCCTAGATGAAGTGATATAGTATTCATCTATGAGGGGCGCAAGTCAAGTGTGAAGGAAGGCCATTCCTCCTTGCAAAAAAGTTAGAATCCAGAGGTTAGCCTGCACCGGTATTGATAATGTTCGGTAATTAAGTGTTTGTGTGGCAATATAAGGAGTCAGATCAAAGTATGTTTAATTGCTTTATTATAATTCTAGTCGCCGTCATAATCCTCACGCCAGACCTTCCTCCAACTCCCTTTCCTTCATTGGTTGGGAAATTGACGAATCCTACAGTGGTGACCCCGACGTGATCACGTGACGACAACAACCTCACGTGTAGGTGATTCCTGCGCGACCCTCAGAGTCACTCCCAGATGAAGAGGTCTGCAACTACATCCGTGTTTGTTTACCTCCAACGGTGGTGAGTACAATTTATCCATCAATACCAAATTTGAGGGCAAGTTACGCACGCCACGCATATAGACACGTTTTGATAGAACGGGTCGACAAACCCAAGTAGACCAGTAATCGTATTACGCTGGAGGGAAAAGTTATCGGGGAAAACATGGATAATTGTCAGGGAAATGGAAGTGCAGGTCAGGATGAGGAGGTCATGAATTCTATCACCGGGAGCCTTGGAGACATCTTGCGCCGCCTGAATACAGTAGGAATAACCCCGACTTCAAATAATCAGGACATATTGTCGTGGTATATGGACAAGGGCTGTAAGCTCAAGTCAAAAACCAAATTCCGAGACCTACCCGCCGCAATAATCTATCTACTCCGCCGAAATGACCGTGCTATGGTAGCCGAGCTATCGGCCGAGTTGGCCAACGTTCGTATCATTGAAAAAACCCGCAGCGACGAACTGAAGCAACTCCGGGCGCAGGTCGAAAGTTTCGCGTACGATAAGCAATGTTGGGCGCGTAACAGTCGTGCTTGGGAAGAACAAATCCTCGATCTGGAGAAGGAGGCAGGCCGTAACCAGCAGTACACCGCCGTGTTAGAAGAATGGTGCGCTCAGAGGGGTTTCCCCGCAGCTCAACTCAAGCTCGCCGCCCTGCAATCGATGCCTCAGACGAGTCAATTGATAGATAGCGACGAGGACGAGGTAGCGAGATATACACAGAGCCGCCGGCAAGTGGCAATCGGAGCTACATCATCCGACTCCGAACCGCCGCCCGCCCCGAAGCCAGAGGAGCGGCCTCCACAGCAGGCCCCGCGGCCCGGGGACACCAAGGCGCGTCGGCCGAACAGATGGAGCCCAGTTCACACGGCAGCCAGGGGGGCCAGCGCCCCACGGCCTCCAAAAATAGCGGTACTGAAAACCATGACTAATGATCTGAACAAAGACGTTACTATCAGTCGTCCTTTAACATGCGGAGAATGTGCTCAACACAAGGCTGTCGTCGGAATGCTACCGAAGAAAGGCCCATTCCAGCCATATTGGGATAAACTTATGATGCAAATCGCAATTTACAATTTACAACCCAGAGACGCGTGGCAGATAGCTCTGTTAACCATTCCGGATGAGCTAAGATATAAAATGCCAGAGGGTCTTAAAACAGGGAAGACGGTAGATAAACAGAGCCCAGCCGAGACCCCGGCAGAGGTTCTGGAGAGGCTGAGCCAGACGCTGTTAGAGTTAAGGGGCCCCACGAAGGCGGAATGGGGCAAGTTTCTCGACATCAAACAGGGACAAGAACCGTTCGAAACGTACGCCGAGAGGTTATGGGTCGCGTTTAAGGACCATTCGGGGATGGAAAACGCAAATAGAAATGAAGACGTTCTCTTGCAGATTATAATTTATAACGCAGGCCCTCATATTCGGCAAGCATTGACGCATGGTGCAGACCCCGCGCCAAGCACGTTTAATGCTCTAATTGACTGGGCGTCAGAGATTGAGGGTCGGGCAAAGAAACAGCGTAGCAGTAACCACGACGCCCGCCTCCTTCAATAATTTCGTAGTTTTATAAAAGCAAAAACCGAGCACAGCGCGAACCCCAAAACCACCGACCGATCGAACCCCTCGCCCTATGGAGATCTCCGACGCGACATTGATCAGATATCAGCCAGATACAAGAACGTCGCCACAGCCGGTAGCGTACTAACAAGCGGTAATCATATCAAAATAAGGACCAATCTTGGAGGCCGATTAGTGGACGTCTTGGTTGATACGGGAGCCTGCCGCTCCTACACTAACCTTTCTTTGCCCAACGCATGTAACAGCTCAACTCTCCGTGATCCTGTTCTAACCGCAAGTTGCAACTCGAACTAAACACACGTTTATGGTGTTACAACACCGGAAGACATGTCGTTCCGCTCGCCCTTCAGAAACCTGGCATTAAGCTCTAGCACGACTACGCTCATGTTTCTGCTGCCCGAACACTGCATTATGATCCAACGCTACTTCTGGTGGCATGCGATGACTGCACACAGGTGGTGCGACGCCTGTTTGGTAGGCCTTGGGAACAGTAACAGATGGATTTCATTGGTCCACTTCCCAGGGCCAAAGGGAGTATCGTCACCACCTCGTCATCATTGACACACTCTCCAAGTGGGTTGATGGCATTCCCACAAGGAACAATAGTGAATCAAATCATCCTTACCTAGACTGCACCAGTCCAGATCGAATCGGATCAGAACCAGAAACAAACTTCACAGGACAAGTCATGAAAGATATGTGCAAAATCATCAATGTTGTTCAGAAATGTAATGTCTCTTACAGGCCGCAAAGTTCTGGAATGGTGCAGCGTGCAAACTGCATCAGTAAAGAACACATGAGAAACACATAGCCTAGTACCACAACAAGTGGATAGATGCACCACCCACAGTGCTGACAAAATTACGAGCAATGCCATCAAGAGCAACAGGCATAAGTCCGCACAAGCTAAGGACAGGGAAACCTGTGAACGGATAACTGTCTTGTTTTAGTTTTTCAGGGTAACCAGTACAATCCCATGGACTCCGGACCTAAGAAGAGGTCCGGGGCCAGGATGCATCAAGCTGAACCAGAGAGCTCTTCTCATACACAACCTCAAATGTGGTAGATGGTGTGTGGAAATATGCTAAGGTGCCAGACACATCCAATATAACTCTTCCCTTCAAACAAGTAGTTACCTGGCTTCCCGGAGTAATGCCGGAACCAAATTGTCACACACACATTTGTGGTAGCTCAGGATCCACCCATCCCGCCACACCAAACCTCACCAGATGCACACATTATCCTAGAGTTCCAAAACATCTTGTACCAGCTTAAGAGCTTCCAGTATTCTGACGTAGGCTTCATGAATATGTGGTGCAAAAGACAACCAGGGACTGGATCCGAGAAGGTGCTACAGAACAAAGGATCTAGAACCAGCGGCTTACCGCTGTACACATATTGTTTCACATAATGCTACAGATATAGCATATCATGATGTAACCCATAACCTTTCCATCCCAACAGGAGATCGACTTAACCCTTTTTATATACATTTTGTTATTTTGTTATGTTGTAATTTTGTTATTTGTTCAACACTGTACTCAACAGAGTGGAACTTACGCATGACTCTAGACACGTATCAATGATTTAATTTCTGACTAAGGACCGACTCACGGTCCGAATTCATTAGCAGAGGTAACCGGCCCCTTCAGCTCAACTAATTCACTTACTAACACACATAGGATTACAGGCCGTCTCAATACTTTAGCATGGTTGGCAAACCAGGTCGCTACTTGTTTCTAACACCTTACTAACAGTAATGACAATATAATCAAGGCATTTAGGCCTGAAGCGCAGGTGCTTCTCACCGCTAGCCATGCCTGTTTTCAATCAGACTCATAGCATCAAACATGCCGCAGTCTGCCATGTTCACAATTTATTTACTGCTGCCAAACAAGAGCTATTGTTCTTGCATCTCCGCAAGTCCCTTAGACATACCTTAAGTGATCTCATGTAACTCCTAGAACCTCAATAGATGGATGCTATCTGAAAAAATTAAGAATACTAATGATTCAGAGTTATGGATTGCAATGATGACATACACAGAGAATGAATGTACTGGTTGTATCAGCTTTTTGCTTCCCTTCTATTAATTAACCCCGAGCAGGTGTTTCCAAATTCTACTGCCATACGTTCACTCAGCACGGTGGTAAAGGATCAGGTTTTAAAGTGGGACAATATAACTGGGTATCTGACCATAAAAGGGACTGAGACTTTGTTTACTACACAAAACTGTTGTCATGAAGTGTCTAGTTATATTGTCTGTACTTACTTACAATATATTGTCTGACCTGATTGTCTAAGACCTTACAATGCTTTTTTACAACAACACCAAGCTAATCAATGTACAGTCGATGCATGGACACTGACATCATCCAGGTGTCGACCATACAGTGGTATGTCCTCGGCGAGATGACCACCTTTTATGATGAGGGCACACAGGGGCTGACGGACACCGTGACCCTGGTGGAGCCGGTCAACGGACTACCATCTGAACCAGGCCCAGGTACAAGCTAACCTGGCCCAAACCATGGCCGAGATTCTGACCAGCTCCACCACGCGCTCCGCTCAGTCTACACCTGGTGGGACTGGGGGTTCAGAGGGTGCGTCATCGCCAGTGCCCTCATCCTCACCATCACCACATTCCAGTGCTGCGACGTCCGACACACCATTCGCCTGCTGCGAAAGGACACTCGGAAACCACGCTGTTCTCAGCAGACTGCAGCCATCAGCCCTGACCCAGCTTGGACTCAGAATCTGTCAGGAGTGTCTAAAAGGCAACATATTGGTGACCTTTTCTGGTCGGTGGAGGACTGTAGGGCAGTAAAATTCCTAGCCGGGACCTTGTGGTTAATCCTTGATGTGGGGATGTGGGGGTCTGTCTTTTGTTGACAGACTGCAGAGGAACACAGGATAATTAGCTGCATTTCCTCTCCATTGCACTTCTGACCCACTCCCAACCATGGGGGGTCAAAGAGTCACACCTTTCACACTGAAGACTCAGACGTGGGAGTGAAAGGGGGAAAGTATGTGGAAATGATTGTGTTACTTTACTATGTAATTCTCATATCATGTTTGGTATCATTTTGATTAACTCTGCAAGTGTAGTAAAATGGTCTCAGTCTCATAGGGGAATTAGGTGGGTATAATATGTAGAGGTTAGGATTCCCAATACACAGGAAATTAGGCAACGCCCAGTCAGCTGTGCTGAGGATCAACCATCCCTGTGAACCTTGGAAGCCAACAGCAAATGGTCTTAGAAAACAGAACACTCAGTAGATGATCTCCTAAATAATGCCGTAAAACTGGGAAAACAGTGTATAGGGAAAGGATAGACACTGCTCTTGGAAGATATCTGTAGTCAGAACTTCCCAAGTGTCACGCGTGTAGCCACATTCCTACAAACCAGTTAACTTCATTCTCTGATTATTGTTGTGTATTCTTTGTATGTTTTTCTGTAGTCTTTTTGTAGTGTTTTCAATATTCATTCCTCACTGCTTTTATTTTTTGATTGGTTAGTAACTTGTATCTGTCTAATAAAGTGTCATTCTAAGTTGAATATTCTAGTCCAACCGGCTTTGATTGCAGTTGAACCGTGAGATGTAACGCTATTGGCCAATTATGCGCTGAGTTGAATTTCTTGTGGCCACAGGAACAGCTCGGGTGGTGAGGGTCCTGGTAAGGGTGGTGTGTGTGTGTGTGTGTGTCCTGGTAAACCATCATCATCTATGAGGGGTGCAAGTCAAGTGAGAAAGAAGGACATTCTTCCTTGTAATAAAGTTAGAATCCAGGGGTTAGCCTGCACCGGTATTGATCATGTTCAGTATTTAACGACGCAACCGTGGTTGTGTGAGTCAGATGAAGGTATGTTTAATTGTTTTATTATAATTCTAGTCGTCACCAGAATCCCCATGTCCGACCTTATGCCAACTCCCTCCCCTTCATTGGTTGGGAAATTGATTAATTCTACACCTGTCAATTGGGAACATACAATTAGCACTTCATTATGCAAACAATAAAAACAAACCTGGGCAAAAACCCCTTGATCCCTTTAATAATTAGGATTACAATCAAACATGCTTTTGACAAGCTGCTGTTCTGTTGTCGCAGAGCATCCAGTGCAAATACAAATCTTCAGACAGAAATAGGCCTACATCATCCCAGGTGAGAAAATAGTATGCTGAAGTGTAATGAAATATTTAAATAAGCATAATTATTCTTCTTCTGCATGGTACTTACATATCCACTTAAGAAAGTACACTTTTCTTAAGTATATTGTAATTGGTAAAGTACTTTTTAAGGTCATAGATAGCACTGTTAGATGGACTGTTTGTCCCAGCCTTTACGAAATCCATTCAGTGACATTGAAGTACACTTTAATACATCATACTCATTGAGGTATTAAAGTGTACTTCAATGTCACTAAATTGAAAGTGGATTGCAAGTGGCAATGTCAAAGGTCTGTTTTGTTTTCTGGTGGTACCTATGGCAAAGATAAACATTACGCTGCTACACACACAAGTGAGATGAAGGTTGAAGTACCTCCACCATACCCTCTGTGGTGGATATGCCTCAGGTGTGTGAAAACCGGGTGAAAGTAAGCCGGTGCTGGCCGGTACGGCCTACCACTAAAAGATGTGGAGGGGTTACGCCGTACCGTAAAGAAAAATGTACTGCCTCTGAAAAAAACTGTACTTTCAGCATGACACAACTACTAACGTCAAATTACCAGAAGCAACACGTGTACATACATTGCATATAACTCGTTCTGAACTCTGAATTCTGTCTGAACCTTCTGTGCAGTGTTTCGCTGGACAGACAACGAGTGAGCTACACAGCATGCGTGCATAACCAGATCTTGCGCCAATGTGTGCTGCTTGTAATTAAAGTGTTTTAGCAGATAGATGTTTGTTGCAAAGTCTCCCAAATAAAAAAGCAGACTATGAGAGGGGATACGGCACAATGAACAGCATTATAACAGAGTATAGAAACTGGAAATGCAGCAAACCTGCTCTTCATCAACATATTAGCAATGGTATACTAACAATGGTTGTGGTGGCTTTCTTACTGTATTAGCAGCAATGAAATGTTTCACCTTCTTATGACAAATGTATTCTTTGTAAGTCACTTTGGATAAAAGTGTCTGCTAAATGCCCCTAAATGTAAAATGTAAATGTATTCAACACAGTGGGACCACCATTGCAAGCAGTGGGATCCCCTTCCTTATGTAAAGACTTGGCTGGGAAAGGAAGGAGAACTGCTCACTCATCAAGCGGCATGGCTCGCCTCAAACAGATGAGGCTACTTCAAGCCTCTTTGGAATTTATTTTAAGTGTTTTATCTAAACTTCTGTTCCACTGTTCTGTGCCCAATGTCCAAAATGAAAAGTCAAGATAGTTTTCAACTGTTCAGCTAAAAAAATAATGTGCTGTTGAAATGGTGTGTTTGCAATTTAGTTGTAATCAAAAACTGATACAGGGGGATGAAAGAGTGATATACTAGTGTGATAAAAAGTACTAGAGTGATAAGAAGTCCTAGTGAATGCTTGATAAGTAGACTGTAATAAATAATGAAGTCTATTTTTTGGTACGTGCTCAGCGTGCACACTATGGGTCGCTGTGGTAGTACCGGCAAGAAATAAAAACTACTTTTACCCCTGGCGAAAAAGGAAATATGACGTTAACGTGAAACTTAACAAGTATTCTACATTTTTCAACAGAAAGTGAAATAATGTGTCTGTCAAGAATGTCCCTTGAATAAATGCCTCAATCTATTGTCATCCGCGTTCCTATGAGGACGTCAGAATACATGACAAATGTTTCTATCGTCTTTGACTCCGGCGATAGATAAATGCAGTCGTCCTCATTCAACCATTAGCATCCGCTTGACTGCTTGAGTTTTAATGGGTGAAAAGGGTGGACAGTAGCTAATGAAAGGAATGGCCTCTTTTACTTCTGTTGAGATAACCCCTCACCCCCCCAATCTGACAGAGAGAAGCTTGAAAAAGCTTTCACAGAAGACCAATTCAGAAGTAAACCAAACTGTAGTTTTGGTTTAGAAAAGTAGGATGGAGGGCTACGGCGTTCCTCTGACAAAGGTATTCTCTTGTATAGTGTGAAGGTGCTCTTTGGTATAGTAACTTTAGCAACAAGGTGGGTCAGACCAAGGCACTCTTCGATAAGGTTAAAAAAGCTTTAATCACAGTGCTTAATTCATAATAGAACTCTTAAAAAGCATTTACTGTAGTTTTGGTTTGCTTGTCATGTGTAAAATCTTATCAGACAGCACATGAGAACGTTTATTTTCGGTCCTTCCTGCTAAAGGCTTTGTAAACAAAGCACCTGGAGAATGGCTAGCTGACAATTAACTAGCTGACAACTGTCGTCATGAAACTGACCAAACCTTTTCAGGACGAAATGTTACAACTGATCTTTTATTTACATCAATCACACTGGTGAATAACCTTTCAGCTCACCTTGGCTCAGAACAATTAATAAAAAGCTCAGAGAAATGCGCCAAGCACACACTGACACGGAAACAAGAATGCTTTTTGACCACTGCGATGACGTATAGAAATGCCACACTTACTAGTTACCAGACGAGGGCAAATAAAAATATCAGTGCATCGGGCAGTAGTGATTGATGACAGTAGACTACTGCGCAAAATACGTCCAAAACCATTCCCTACTATACTAAAACTAAAGAGGGCTCTGACATTACAGACCATATACAGTGAAAGGAGAGACGTATAGATTGGCCTGTTGCTGTATTCTACAACATGCTGGACCTCGCCGGTTTCAATGCAAACGTTTTGCATATGTTATTGTGTCAAAATACCCAAAATATCAAATGAACTAATCTCAGAAATCCAGTAATGTGTCTAGTAGCCTACTATGTGTTAAGAACAACAACATCTCAGCTTATCTCCATTATTTTTCTATCAACTGAAACTGCACTATCTGAGATTACTCAGGCATGATAGACCTGAGGGGATTAGCTTGGTTTTGAGAATTACAAATGGCCAACAAACGAATCAACAGCAGTTTACTGGGCCATCTTGTTTAAGGCTTCTATGATGTTGAAATGGGAGCTGTCACCAAACTCATGAAATCTTTATAGAGCTCTGCGTGTCAGTCCTAAATGTTATCACCTAAGTGTTATCACATTTCATTAGCACTGTTGCTGCAGAATTACTTAGATATGGGCTTGTTTGAATCCTTTGCCTTTCCTTGTTCAAATGTTCAGTATTTCCGAACACCACTCCCGCTGTTTTTTTGTCAACAAAAAACAGTCAAGGTGGCTTTGCAATTGCCATCTTTAATGAGCTAACAACCATAACACAACGCAAAGCTATTGCCATTCAATTGTGCAAAGGACATGAGTTATGAGAAGAGGAAACAGAGTGAGAGAGGGAGAAAGCACAGCTTTTAGTGTTGATGAGTTTTGTATTAAAAAGAGGATATGTTTGACGACACTAATATCTAAGTTTTGTAGACCTAATAGGCTACATTGCATGACTTCTAGTTCTGATCATCACTCATAAGCATTTGTGACTTCACAAATACATAGGTAGAATACATCGATCTTCCAAATGCAAGAAGCATCTTGAGATTAACCAACGTCTACCAGTGTAACGTCTAAGTTAGCCATGTATTATCAGGACAAAAACAATGAGCCAGCAGTCTAAACACAACACCATGTGTCCTGGTCCAATGCAGGAATAGGTGGAGCTGGGTTTGGGGAGTCCTCGCGTGGTCAGCCCTCGCGCTCGTGTACCTTCAAAGCACTGGTAGTCACGCCCTCGCACATTGTCAGCCCTCACCCAGATGGGTGCACACATTCTGGCAGAACAAGCACTGCTGGGTGATGGAAAGCCTTCAGCTAACTGTGCACTGCTTGTGATTTGAAGGTGTGGTGGGAATGTCACAACCGACTCCCAGTTTGTAAAATTCCTAATACTGCAAATTCAAGGGCTTTCATCAGTGAGCCATAGGCTAAATCACCATTGTGTTACCTAATTTGGCATTAAAGAGTGACTAAACTGACATTTATTTGAATTAATACATAGCATTAGCAGAGGGTTAGGGTTAGTGGCTTAGGGTTAACCCTAACAATAAGTAATATATCTATGAACATTATTCATATAGTATAATATAGTATATATTTATTAATATGTTAACTTAGGTATTCTTTAACATATTAATGAATAACTAAGTTAACATGAATATACACAATCAGCAAACCTATCCACCGTTAGGTGATTACTAGATCATTGCTTAACTATTAATGTTTTTTGTAGGGATAGAAAATATCTATCCGGGACCTTTTGGTTTGATCTTTAATGTGGTGATGTATGTGGGGGTTTGCCCTCTGTGAGACAGACGGCAGAGGAACTTCAGGATCTGTTAACATAATGCAATGAACTGTGTTTTCTTCCCATTGTTCTTCTGGCCCACTCCCAACTGTCTGAGGGCCAGAGAATCACACCTTTCACACTGAAGACACGGATGTGGGGGTGAAAGGGGGAAAGTAAGTGGAAATGATTGTGTTCATATCATGTGTGGTAACTCTGTAAGTGTAGTATAACTGTTTCAGTGTCATAGGGAAATCATGTGGTTATCATCCAAACCCAGAGGTTAGGATTCTAACCAACATCACATGGTCTTAGGTCATATAACAATTAACATGGTTCCGGAAACAATGCCGTCGGAACTTCCTACGCGTCATGCATGTAGCCACATTCATACAACCCAGGTAACTTCATTATCTGATTACTGTCTTGTATTATTTGTATGTTTTTCTATAGTCTTCTTATAGTGTTTTCAATACTCATTCCTCACCGTATTTTATATTTATATTTTTGATTGGTTAGTAACTTGTTTCTGTCTAATAAAGTTTTATTCTAAGTTGAATATTCTAGTCCAACCGGCTTTGATTGCAGTTGAACCGTGAGATGTAACGCTATTTGCTAATTATGCGGTGAGT
>JAOPUH010051971.1:0-12532 GCA_027123175.1 Urophycis cirrata | reverse complement strand
TAGGACTGACCATCAGAGAGGTAGGACCAGAGGGGTAGGACTGACCACCTGCAGGACTAGAGAGGTAGGACTGACCATCAGAGAGGTAGGACCAGAGGGGTAGGACTGACCACCTGCAGGACTAGAGAGGTAGGACTGACCACCTGCAGGACAAGAGCGGTTGGACTGACCACCTGCAGGACCAGAGCTCAGAATGGGTGCATGGCAAGTAAGGTGGTGATGCGTCTGTGAGTGAAGAAGTGAGAGGGGCTTAGGTGCTTAGAGGGCGAGCATGAGGAGAGATCGGGAAGGTTAGTGAAGGAAGACTGAGTGGGAAGATTAGTGAAGGAGGAGAGAGTGGGGAGGTTAGTGATGGAAGAGAGAGTGGAGAGGTTAGTAAAGGAGGAGAGAGTGAGGAGGTTAGTGAAGGAGCAGAGAGTGAGGAGGTTAAATGAGGAGGAGAGAGGGGAGGTTAGTGAAGGAGGAGAGAGTGGGGAGGTTGCAGAGAATTTGCCGCTGGTAATGTGAGCATGCCCGTGTGTGTGTGTGTGTGTGTGTGTGCGTGTGTGCGTGCGTGCGTGCGCGTGTGTGTGTCAGATTTGGACACCAGCCTGACTGTTCTTCTTTCCACTGAAATGTTGGAAAGGAGAACAGTCTAGACAACACTATCCCTGGTATACACACACACACGCACACGCACACACACACACACAACCACGTGCACACAGTCACTAGCTCTCTCATTCTATGGACACAAAAAAAGAACAAGGCCTCTTGCACTGGAAGACTGAAGGCCAAAGCCCCTTCGATAGACTGGCCCCCGACAGCTCCTCCTCCAGGGTAGGACCTCCAGGGTAGGAATAGGCATGGTGCAGAGGGTGGGCTTGTTACACTGGCTACTTATCAGGCCCACCTATCTAAGGCTACCAGGGTGGGGGGTCATGACCCTGACACCCCATATTATTAAGAGTAATTATAGCTAATATAAAAACATCATTCAGATGTGCCCCTCTTGGTTTGTTGCCCACATCAAGTGAACCATGGCTTTAGCGTTCTGCTGCATAATCAGCCGCCTCTCCACGTCCCCGTTTAGATCTATTTCCAGAATGGCTCAAGCCATCGCGCATGCCGGACTTCACCACAAGAGGGCACTCTTTACATATTTGCACTCAAACTGTAACACAGTTTTAATACGTGAAAACATATAATGCCGATACAAATCTGTTTCGGCCAACCTGCTCTTAAAAAGTCAGGGTCTCCAAAACATTTTTGAGTTTTAGTCAAGCACGCAAAAAAGCACGTGCTACAACCCTTCTTTGTTTTGTGTCTTTATTGTTTCACAAAATGTTTAACAAAGAGAATTATATCTGCCATTTGATATATGCTCTACACTAAGTGAAAAGCATTAGGCATAGTAGCCCTAGTAGGAACCAAATATACCCTGGTTGAAGTGCCTTGCTCTATTTATAGAAATACTTTATTTTTACTCACTTTATAAATCTGTGTGTTGACATGTTGAAGTAACATTGTGCGTCACACGGCATGGTTGGTGATACTGGGCAGTGAGGTGTTGGCTGTGTGTGTTTGTTAACTTGTAGGCCTGTATTATGTGTCAGAGTGTGTGTGCTACAGGGCTCGGTGTGTGCGTGTTACTGGGCAGTGTGTGTGCGTGTGTGTGTGTGTGTGTGTGTGTGTGTGTGTGTGTGTGTGTGTGTGTTACTGGGCAGAGTGTGTGTGTCTGCACAGTCAAGGGGGGTAAAGGGAGTACATGGGGGTAGTGTGAGGTGAGAGCAGCCATGGGATGATAGGACATCACTCTACAGCCTACGAGTGTGTGTGTGTTAAGAGGCATGGTGTGTGTGTTACAGTGTAGGCCTGTAGGGTGTGTGCTATGGGCAGAGTCTGTGTGGGTGTGTGTGTTAGGGGCAGGGTGTTTGTGTGTGTGTGTTACAGGGCATGGTGTGTGTGTTACAGTGTGTGTGTGCAACATGGCAGGATGTGTGTGTGTGTGTGTGTGTGCTACAGGGCAGGGTGTGTGTGTGTGTGTGTGTGTGTGTGTGTGTGGGTTATGGGGCATGGTGTGTGTGTGTGTGTGTGTGGGGGGTTATGGGGCATGGTGTGTGTATGTGTGTGTGTGTATTACTGAGCAGAGTGTGTGTGTGTGTGGACAGTAAAGGGGGGGTATTGTGAGGTGAGTGCAGGCATAGGATGGTATGACATCACTCTACAGCCTACAGGTATCAAACTGGAGCCAGACCCTAAATGTAGGGGGGCAGAGCTGACAGGTATCATACTAGGGGTGGAGCCTACTTGTATGGGGGTGGGGCCTAACGTTATGGGGGTGTAGCTTAAATGTATCATACTGGGGGCAGGGCCTACAGGTGCCATCGTGGTGGTGTAGTTAGCCAAAGGGAGGAGGACTTCCACGTATTGACCTGTTTCTGGATCAAACAGGGTTTTGAGCTGGCGTTGGGTGGGCGTGACTGTGGATAAAGACCGCCCTGCAGTCGTCATGCCAACCAGACCTCCTCCAGGCCAGAACGGCTGCAGAGCACACACCAACTGCTGCTGCTGAAGCGGCTGATGCTGGTGTAGTTGTGTTTGCTCCAGTTCATGTGTGACATTGTGGGTGGAGGTGCTCTGGGCGGAGGTGCTGATAAAGCCCTTGTAATCGTCTCCTTCGCTACCTCCTCTCCCCTCCGGGTGGGAAGAGGAGGAGGGGACCATAGCAGGGGTGTGGGGGAGGTCCGGAGGTTGGGCATACCCCTTCAGGAGGGTGGGGGTGTACCCTGTCAGGAAGGGGGGGGTATAGTAGTAGGCAGGGAGTGGAGGCCGACAGCTGGGGTTGGGGGGTGACTGGTCGCTAGCTTCTGATCCCTGCTGGAGAATCGTACCCCCAACTCTGTTGGATCCCTGCCCCGCCCCCTCAGTGAGCGCCCCCAGCTGCCATGCTTGATTGGCTGCTGCTTGTGTTTTGATTGGAGGGCTGCCGTAACGGAACCTGCTGCCCTCAGTTTTGTTCTGTGATTGGGGGAGAGCTGTTGCCAAGGTAGCGTGACCTTGGGCCACTGGATGACCCTTTCTGGCCTCCTTGGTGCCCTTGTGACCCTTGACTCCCACAGCCTGCTGGTAGCTTGGCGGGGGGCTGTCTTCCACTCCAATCACCTTGTATGTCATATGGTTGCTGCCAATAGCACGGCTGTGTGTAGTTGTTGCAGTGGAGGAGGTGTTGGTGAAGGAAAGGCGGCCTGCCGTTTGAACCTGACTCTTGATGTCCCTCACCACATGGACTGGTCCACTATGACCCATGCCTGTACCTCCTGCTCCATGCCTATACATTGGTTGGTTAGGTGGGTTAGGAGGATTTAGGTGGTTTTGTAGATTTTGGTGGTTTGGTGAGTATTGTTGGTTTAGCGACTTAGGTGGGTTTGGGATCAGAGCACTGCCATACTGGGCCGGTCCTCTCTCTCCCTGCATTTTCTTGGACAGAACTGTCTTGATGAGGCAGGACGCCAACTTGGTTTTGGTTTCGTCCAAAGAAATGGACTTCTGGAACCTTGGTTTATTGTTACTTCCTGCTCCGAGGGGCTCTAGGACAAGAAGAGGGCAGAAACACAACATATGTTAGCTAAAATTAGCATGGTGGTAGCTAGGCTGAGTCTTGTTCCTTTAGCTGTACTTGGAACATTGTTCCAAGTACAGCTAAAGGAAGTATTTTTTGTATTTGGAACATTGTTCCAAGTACAAAAAATACCTCGATTTGTTAAAGGGATAACTGAGAGATATCTGTAAATTGGCGTTTAGCCTGACTTTTCCAGATTCAGATGAGTTCCAAATTCAACATGCGTGGGGGGTTTGCTGGTTTAGCAGTTGCGCTCCGTTAGCCACTTCCATTGACTTGCAGAGTTACAGCAGCCTATGTTCGTGCACAGGGAATATACTTTTACTTACTTTCCAAATGTGTTCCAAATAGTCATTTATTCCCTCCTTTCTTGCCTCATCTGTCCTATCAGCTCTTCCCTCACCTGACTCCTTCTCACTCGTGCCTCCCGACGATTCCGAAGAATCGGCTGTTTTCTGGACTCTCTCTGTCCTCTACCCTATTGGCAGGCTTGCCTGACCCCTCCAGCTCAGTGGTTGTCTAACCCTGGCACCTAGCGCCCTGGCACCCTTCTTGCTGAATATTCTCTCAGTCCTCTGTTCTGCCTCCTTATTGGAAGCAAACAGCTCCTTCTTTCAATCTAGAATTCAATCTTCTTTCTCCAATCCCCAAACACTTTTTCTTCATCTTCTCTACCCTACTCAATACCCCAATCCCTACTACTGTTTTGTATGTTGCACATTTCCCCATTCATCTGCTGACACCACCCGCCCTATATCCACCTCTTCTTCTCCTACTCTAACCTCCTTTTCAGCACTTTCTCTCAATGAGGTACTATCCCTGTACAACAACCTGCAATATCGACCCTATCCCCTCTCGCCCTCTTCAGTCTACTGTTCCTGATCTCCTTCCTTTCTTCACCCTTCTCAGTAACACCTCTTTGTCTACTGGTTGTTTTTCAAACACTCGAACAGCGAGAGGGAACCCTCTTCTAAAGACACACACACTCAACCCATCTAATGTAAAGAATAGCTAATGTTTATCTGCTACCATTCATATCTGAAACACTTGAGCATGCAGTCTGTCCCCAACTCTCTGCATATCTCTACCAGAACAACTTCTCAACCCTCACCAGTCTGAATTTAAGGCAGGCCACTCAGCTTAGACTGTTCAGTATATATATATATATATATATATATATATATATATATACTGTATATATATATACAACCAACTTGTGCCTGCGACTTGGAAGGCCACACCTGGATGTGACACTGGATGACATCGCTGTGACAACCCACTCCTGCAGAGTCATGCTCTACTTCAGGAGGATATGTCCATTCCTTACCCTGAAAGCCATGCAGGTTCAACTCATGTTTAAAGTACAGTATCTCCATTCTGGCTGGTCTGCTTGCATGTGCCATTTGTCCTCTGCAGCTCTTCCAGAATACGACAGCCTGGCTGGGCTTCATCCTATCCAACTCCAACTCTACATCACTCCTCCAGGCTCTGCACTGGCTACCACTGGCTACTTGAATCTGATTGAAGATACTGGTACTTGCCCACTGTGCTGTGAATGGCTCTAGTCCATCCTACATACAGAACATGGTCAAGCGTATATCCCAGCCTGTCCACTGTGCTCAATGACTGCCAAAAGGCTTGCTACTTCTCAGGCTGCAATCTCCACAATGGTAGAATGAGCTGACAGGACAGGGCAGCTGAAAACCTACACATCTTTTGTCGCAGACTGAAAAGTAATCTGTTTGGAGTGCATCTTGAGTGCAAAGATAATAATAATATTTCACTTTAGAGATAAAGATTTTATTCATTTTATGTAAATATTCGATTCCTGCACTTTTACTTGTTATTTCTTCATGGTTGAATGCACATGGTTGAATGGACAAAAGTGTCAGCTAAAAAAATGCAATGTAATATAAAAAAATATTGTTTATAAATAATTCTGCACTATTTTCGGCACTATGATTATTAGGCTAACTGTGATGCCCAGATGACAGGTTACCCTCCTGTAGAAAGAGATGTTTGTATTTATAATTGTATCATTATTATGATTATTATTATTATTATTGTAATGTCTTTTGTGTTGTTCCGGGCACTCGTTTTGAATAAGGGACTATTTGGAACATAATGGAAATCTTGCAGTAATTAAGTAATTAAATGTGTATTCTCGTTACATGAGGCACTAGGCTACTGTAGCACTGTAATCAATGGAAGTGGCTAACAGAAAGCAAATGCTAACCCAGCAACCTCCCTTCTGGTCGTACAATGATGAATTTGGAATGATACAACTCACATCAGAAAACGCCAATTTACAGATATCTCAGTGTATAGTTTGAATATGTCAAATGAATCCCTTATTCTTTCCTTGATTTTAATTGTGTTGAGTACAATAAAAAAACTCCCTAAGAATTTGACATTTGCACCTGGATACAAATGACAAATTCTTCAATATGATATGAAAGGATACGGTTTTTGATAAACTTAATTTCATGGATTTGGATTAATTAAAATGCTATCAATCCCCAAACCCCATAGCTAGCTAGCATAGTAGCATTGTGGTAGCTAGCTATCAGTATCATGGTGGCATCTAGCTTACAGTTGCATGGTGGTTATATTCTAGGTTTATGGTAGCATGGTGAGTGTTTGCTAGGTCAACAGCTTTATTGTGGGTGTACCTGGTCTGGCTGCTGTCACCAGGCCCCGGTAGCCCCTGGGTGCCTCCTCGTCGCTGGTAGCCAACCTTTGCTGGTAGCATGCAGGCATGCTGTGTTGCCGTAGAAATGTCGCTGGGCGATGACACATTGACTGACTGAGCAATTGACTGGCTAACACTTCAACCCCACCTTTTCCCCTTGGCTCCTCCTTCTCTTTGCTCTGTGAAAAAACACAATTCTTGTTCTCATATTGTTGACATTAAATACTCACATACCTTTTTTTCCTTTATATTCACACATATACACACAAACATAGCAGTACCTGTGTCTCCCCCGTCTCTCTGTCTGACTCTTCATCTGAGGGGAGGATGATGGAGGGGGAGAAATGAAGAGAAAGATCCTCCTCTGACCAATCGCTGTAGCTCTCCTCCTCCTCCTCCTCTGGATGGCAGGAGGAAAAGCAGCTGGAGTGGAGATCCAAATCATCTTCTGCACCTTCCTCCTCCCCTCTTCTCTTCTCCACTGGTCCTCCTGGGGCCCGCTCCTCCTCTAATGTCCTCTCCCTACCTTCTCCCTGCCCCTCCCTTCCACTCCTCTCCCCAGGTCCTCCCGGGGCCTGCTGGTCCTCCATTCTCCTGGTCTGATAGGAGGAGTCACAGTAGGAGGAGTGGGAGGTGTCAAGGACTGCTTTGTGTGGTGAAAGGTTGCTGCTGCAGTCCTGTGGCTTTCTGTTGACCTCAGCACAGCGATGAGCACTGAGGAAATACCTGCCCACCTCGACCCCCTTCTCGCAACTCATCACTTATACTACACCGCCTCTTTATCACTATACTGTAACTACTGTATATCAGTCTATCACTCTGCTATCATCATATCACTCTACTATCCCTATATCAGTCTACTATCACTATCACTTGCCTATCACTTTATGATCACTATTGATCTATCTCTATTACTCCTCTATTACTCTACTCTATTACTCTATCACAAAATCATTCTTCTATTGCTATATTACCCCTCTATCAGTATATCACATACAATCACTATATCACCCCTCTATCACAATATCACTAACCCTCTATCACTCTGCTGTCCCTCGATCACATATACAATTGCACTACTATCAATATATCACTCTACTATCACTCTATAACTATCCCTTTATCAATCCAATCAATTTCAATCACTCTAATTGCTCTATAACTACCATTACTGTAGCACTTTACGATCACTAAATCACTCTACAATCATTGTATCACTCCTGTCACTCTATCACAATATCACTACCCTATCAATCTATCACAATATCACTACCCTATCAATCTATCACAATATCACTACCCTATCACTCTATCACAATTACTGTATCTCTATCAAACTATCCCTTTACTATCACTATTTTAACTCCTCTGTCACTCTATCGTCACTGTACTGTGACTGTCACTCTACTGTGACTGTCACTCTGTATATATTAGATAATGAACAGGGAAGGTTTTGTCTTTTTACACTTGCTTCGTCTGTCAGATGAACAGAGATAGAGAGAGAGGGACAGCGACAGAGAAACAGATCAGAACATGCTCGCTATCAGACATAAAACATACCTGTATTCCAGGGAACACACACCTGTATGCAAGTCTTTATCAATCTCCTCTTGTTTCTGTAGGTCTTTGTTGGTTTCCAGGCTCTTTATTGAGACCTTCTAGACCAGTTCCCTCCCAGTCCCAAGCACCAAACTGGCTAAGCTCAGATCCCTCACTCAGCCTGGGTGTGTGTGTGTGTTTGTTGAGCGATAGAGTGAGGGGTGTACATTGCATTGACTATTTTGGGATCTGAGTGACAGACATGCCTGTCGCTCTCTGTATCTCTCTCCTTCTCTCTCTCTGCTGGCATGTTGCAGAGTTTCTTAAAAGCGTCTAACATATTGGGGAGTTCGAGTTCAGAGTTCAGTTCGAGTTCAGTTTGAGTTAAAAACTTTGAGCATGTGCTGCACTTGAGCTAAGTGCTGATAGCATGTTACACAGACCACATTGGCTTGGGTTTGGCTGGTAAAGAACTACAGGCTAAAACACATCAATATCTATGTCTATTGGGGATGTGCAATACACCCTAGGTGTTTACCAGTTGACAATTTTGTGTAATATTTCAATTTGCCGTGGCTAAATTAGATTTTTGTAGAAGCTACTAAATCAACCCGGAGACATTTCTGCAGTAGTTGCAATGGGGTTTAATAGGAAAGTATATCTTCAAATACCTGTAGCTTCAACCATCATTTTCCTTCCCATGTTGCAACTCAGGAGTTCGGACTCAGAATCCCTGCATATTCTTTTTTCCAATGTTACTATGGTGCGTAGTCAGTAAGTTAGTAAGAGCATGCATGCATTTGTTCAGCTTTGTGGGCTTTGGGCATGGCTGTAATCTCCATATCATAGATGTCTCTGCCGAGGCATAGGTGCGGTGGCCTAGTAGTTACTGTTATCAGGGCTGATTCGTTGGCTATTCCATTTACATTTAGGGCATTTAGCAGACACTTTTATCCAAAGCGACTTACAAAGAGTACATTTGTCATAAGAAGGTGAAAGAGTTGATTGCTGCTAATACAGTAAGAAAGTCACCAGAACAAGTTCCAAGCATTTCAATTGCTAGGTTTATCATTGCTCTTATACAACATCTCTGACAGTGCCAAGTTACAAAGAGTGATTAAAGTGCCATTCCTATTTTTTCTTTCATCTTAACTTGCTAGCCTTAGTGATAGCTGCAGCTGCATACAAAAGCCTTCACCAAAGTATTGTCTACAACTCTGTGGAAGTGTTTTTTTCAGTTTTGGACTACAACAATTCAAAATGAATATCAAACACTATGAAACCTCACTTGGACTGAAGAAAAGTAAAGCAATTAAAACAACAGAAATATGTAAAGTATGTGTTTTGTTTGGTCCAGTCGAGTTGTATACATTGGTTTTTTGTCCGTATGCTGTTTTAAATACATTTGCTTAATGATTGAACCACTAGAAAGTCAATTTAAAGTCAATTTAAGACACAAATTCAGCCTGCAGAATTTCGCCGTGATTGCAAAACCATTGACAGAAATTCACAACGTGAGAACCAACATTGGAAAGTACCACCATCCAAATACACTATTCATCATGAACATGGTGAGAAAACAAGCATTTGTATGTTGGCAAACTATTGCAACGGTTAAAAAATGCTCTTCCCAATGGTTGTTTGTTTCCAAAGTGAGACGAATCGAAAATTAATTTTCTCACAGCTGGAAAGCTGTTGTGGTGACCAACCATGTTGGTCACCACAACACTCGAACTGGAAATTGCGTGCCCACTTGCTTCTGTTGCTGACACGAGTGTTACATCCTCAATCATCAGCAGTCGTTCCTCTTGCTCTCTCATTAACGACTGCTGAGGCAGTTGGCTCAGAGCGTCTGTATTGCCGTGGTTTTTTCCTGGCTTATATATCATCTCGTACTCATACCCCTTCAAGATCACGGCCCAACACTGAATGCGAGGGGACGCCATTTGTGGCATTGCTTTCATCTTGTTGAAGAGGGACACTAAGGGTTTGTGATCCGTGCAAATTGCAAACCTTCTTCCAAGTATTTATGGAAGCGCTGTATGCCAAACATTACTGCCAGACCTTCTTTGTCCAGTTGCGAGTAGTTTGTTTCCGCCGCTGAAAATGTCCAACACTGCCCCCACTCCGTAAGGCGATGCATCACAGGACAGAATTAGGTCTTTGTGGCTGTCATAATGCACTATTACTTCAGACTGCATGAGTCTCATAGACTCCCCAAAAGCTCTCTCTTGCTCACCCTCCCATTTCCAGAGTTTCTTTTCCTGTTGTAGTTGTTGAGTAGACCTAGATGGGCTCCTAGTTCTCTGACATTGGTTGGTGCGGGTGCTGTTTGTATAGCCATTACCTTGTGTCCAAGGAACTCCTGTTCCATTAAAGCACATTTGTTGTGCTTTAATTGAAGGCCTGCCTCTTTTAGCCGCTTCAGGACCTCGTTGAGGGTCTTCAAATGCCCGTGGTCACTCCGACCAGTCAGCATGATGTCATCTAGATCAGTGGTTCTCAACAGGTGGATCACGACCCAAAAGTGGGTGGCGGAGCCGTTCTCAGTGGGTCAAGGTCGCCTTTGTCCGGGCTGGGATTTATGTGTGTTCTAAGTAATAATAGTAAATCAACCTGGGGACCAGAAAGATTAAATTCTTCTGGTGACTAGGTTAAAATAAAGAAGCATAAAAATCAATGAGAAGAATAAGGTACAGGTGAGGACAGTCATGTTGAAATCAATTTAAAATGGGTCTGCTTTGAGGGATTTTAAGGAAGAAGAGAGGTTGAGTCACGGATTTCCCGATGATGATGATGATGACAACGGTGGACGTTCCACGTTGTTTTCACATGCTTTGTCCATAATCGTTTTTCCTTGATGCGCTGCAAGCATGTTAAGGACGTGCTGCAATCCTCAGTTTTCCATACAACACTGCGATGTTTGACTCACACCACTAGAGAGAGCTCTATAGCCACACTATTCTTATTATTGGACGCATTTATGGCAGAAATGCGTCCAATCCATAGACTGTATATAACTAAGGTCCAATCGGACGCTTCGGTGCATTTTTGACTCCAGTCATTTTGCCTTCAGATATTGCAAGTTGCCATAGAAGCTTGACAAGAATAGCTGCTATAGAGCTCTCTCTGTGAGTCAAACATCGCAGTGTTGTAGGGAAAACTGAGGATTGCAGCACATCAAGGAAAAACGATTATGAACAGAGCATGTGAAAACAACGTGGAAGGGTCCACCCCACCGTCGTCGTCATCATCATCATCATCATCATCATCATCATCATCATCATCATCATCGGGAAATCCGTGACTCCACCTCTCTTCTTCCTTAAAATTCCTCAAAGCAGACCCATTTTAACTTGATTTCAACATGACTGTCCTCACCTGTATACTCTTCTCATTGATATATGCTTCTAAATGTAACCTTTATTTGACATTTTTGGTTTATTTACTTTTTGTTTATTTATTCCTGTATTTTGGCTTGTTTTAAAGTGTTAGGGTGCCAAGAAAACCGTAATAGCCTATAAATAAAATCTATTATAATGACAAATCATTGTCCAAAGGCATCCTCCCAGGCTTTGTTCTCCTTCACTAAAACCACATTGTCCAATTGACAAACAAAGGGTGTAGTTGTTGACATGGGACATCATGCAACATGGTATTCACGATGATTGCACAATTCTCCTGCCCTGCATTGTTGTAAGGCTCACTAGGATGCCAGTATATGCCACTCATTGAGGTTATTGTCATCCTTATGAAGACCAGCATTTTGTATTCTGACACACATCAGATATGTTTTGCATCACTTACATTTCTTACGATGGCTAAATGGAAATATTTCAAAAACATTTGCAGATCTGCAATATCTCTCTGCCTCTGCAGGCCTGTAGAGTCGATACATAATTGTTACGTAAATGTTCTTCATAGCACAGAGGCTTCCACATGACGTGGTTGGCTGATGGAAAGTGTGAGAATGAAGAGAATCAGGTGCTTGATTCTTCTCCAGAATCAAAGGGTGTGTGCTCTGACGTCCTCACATTTGTTCATTCTGACCGCATAAACAAAATGTATTCTGCAGCACTTAGCACTCAGCTCAGGCTATCTTTAAATACTCACACAGGCATATTAACAAATAATATCCTGTGATTCCATTGCTTCACAATATTCACCCTTTTAGTTTAAAATTTTGTTTACTCGTTTAGGGAAAACTTCATAGATTTACAGTACATACAGGTAAATAATCTATTTCTGATGTAAATAGTAACACATGCAATGGAAGTTTGACTACCTTATATGGTTCACCTGTGCTTAAGTCAGTTTAAGCTCTTTGGTTTATGTCATTGTTCTTCTCTGACACACTCTTCAAACAAATACAACAAACACACACACATTTTATTACCTCTAAAGAACAATTTTTGCTCCCCAAACATCAAACCAATGAAACCAAAAAGGAAATGCCTGTGTGGATTCCCTAACACTAGCATCCAAAAAATGTACTTCACAAATTGAGCAAAACCAACATTTCTTAAAACATTCCTGCCAAACTATTTGTATGAAGAGAGTGTTAAATGGTTTTGAACAGACTTCACAGCAAAGGTGAACCGTATCAACTGAAGCAGGCAAATACAATACAAATAACAGAGGCACTTACTCACTTCATAGCGCTCGATGACCAGCCACTTTCAGTTGTTGATAATGTCGGA
>JAOPUH010051646.1:0-13707 GCA_027123175.1 Urophycis cirrata | reverse complement strand
GCCCCCGACAATATAGCCCCCAGGGTCATTGGGACACGCAAACCCCTCCACCACGTTAAGGTGGCGGCTCAAGGAGGAGAAAAAGAAAAGTGAAAAACAAAAAAAAAATTTGAAAAAAAAAAAAATTTGAAAAAAAGGAAAAAAGTGAAAAAAAACAATTGAATTTTTGTTTTTTTAAATTTAAAAAACATTTTTTTTAATTCAATTTGTTTTTTTTTGTTTTTTTTTGTTTCAATTTGTTTTTTTTCAATTTTGTTTTTCTTTTTTTAAAGTTGAAATGAAAATGTTTTTTTTTCAATTTTTTTTTCTTTTTTTTTAATTTGAAGGGAAAAAAATGGAAAAATAAATTGAATTTTTTTCTTTTTTTTTTCTTTCTAAATTTGAAAAAAATGGAAGCGTCCATGGCCTCCATGTCTCCCACAACCGTGTCCACATCTCCCACAACCGCGTCAACGGCCACCCAACCATTTCGACATCTCCCACAACCACGTCCACGGCCTCGACTTCTCCCACAACCGTGTCCACGGCCTCGACGTCTCCCACAACAGCGTCCACGTCTCCTCCAACCGCGTCCACATCTCCCACAACCGCTTCGACGTCTCCCACAACCCATCCAAGGCCTCGACGTCTCCCACAACCGAGTCCACGGCCTTCATGTCTCTCCCAACCGCGTCCACGGCCTCCACGTCTCCCCAAACTGTGTCCACGGCCTCCACGTCTCCCACAACCGCGTCCACGGTCTTGACGTCTCCCACAACAGCGTACACGGCCTCGAAGTCTCCCACAACCTCGTCCACGGCCTCCACATCTCCCCCAACCGCGTCCACGCCTGTCACAACCGTGTCCATGGCCTCGACGTCTCCCATAACTGCTCCCACGGCCTCTACATCTCCCACAACCACGTCCACGGCCTCAACGTCTCCCCCAACTGCGTCAACGGCCTCGACGTCTCCCACAACTGCGTCCAAGGCCTCGATGTCTCCCCCAACCACGTCCACAGACTTGACGTCTTCCACAACTTCTTTGACGTCTCCCACAACCGCGTCCACAGCCTCGACATCTTCCCCAACTGCGTCCATGTCTCCCCCAACAGCGTCCACGGCCTTGACGTCTCCCACAACAGCGTCCACGGCCTCCACGTCTCCCTCAACGGTGTCCAAGACCTCCACGTCTCCCCCAACCGCGTCCACATCTCCCCCAACCGCCTCCACGTCTCCCACAACCGCATCCACGGCCTCCACATCTCCCACAACCGCGTCCACGTCTCCCACAACCGCGTCCACGTCTTTTTTACTTCATTACCTAAAACTATTTACTGTTGTTTCCCCAGGGTCTCCATGGATGCTTGATCCCCTGTGGAGCAGATCTGGGCGTTACCTAATTTACTATGCATTGGGAATCTTAAACTCTAAGTTCTGTATGATACTCATCTAATTGCCTAATGAGACGAAGACCATTTTACTACACTTATAGTGACAACCGCTTCGACGTCTCCCACAACTGCGTCCACGTCTCCCCCAACGGCGTCCACGTCTCCCGCAACCGCGTCGACGGCCACCCAACTGTTTCGACGTCTCCCACAACCGCGTCTACGGCCTCGACGCCTCCCACAACCGCGTCTACGGCATTGACGCCTCCCATTACCGCGTCCACGGCTTCCACGCCTCCCACACCCGCTCCACGTCTCCCACAACCGCTTCGACATCTCCCACAACCGCGTACAAGGCCTTGACTTCTCCCACAACCGCAACCAAGGCCTTGACGTCTCCCACAACCGCGTCAAAGGCCTCGACGTCTCCCACAACCCCGTCCATGGCCTCCACGTCTCCCACACCCGCGTCAACGGCCTCGAAGTCTCCCCCAACCGCGTACACGTCTCCCCCAACCTTGTCACCGGACTTGACGTCTCCAACAACTGCGTCCAAGGCCTCGATGTCTCCCCCAACCGTGTCCAAGGCCTCGACGTCTCCCACAACCGCTTCGATGTCTCCCACAACTGCGTCCACGGCCTCGACGTCTCCCACAACCACGTCCACGGCCTCGAAGTCTCCCCCAACCGCGTCCACGGCTCCCCCAACCACGTCCGAGACTCCCACAACCGCGTCCACGGCCTCGACATCTCCCACAACCATATACACGGCCTCGAAGTCTCCCACAACCGCGTCAACGGCCTCGACGTCTCCCCCAACCGCGTCCACGTCTCCCCCAACCGCGTCCACGGCTCCCCCAACCACGTCCGAGACTCCCACAACCGCGTCCACGGCCTCGACGTCTCCCACAACCATATACACGGCCTCGAAGTCTCCCACAACCACGTCAACGGCCTCGACGTCTCCCACAACCGCGCCTACGGCCTCGACGTCTCCCACAACCGGGTCCACGGCCTGGAAGATTCCCCCAACCGCGTCCACGTCTCCCCCAAAGGCGTCCACGTCTCCCACAACCGCGTCGACGGCCACCCAACCGTTTCGACGTTTCCCACAACCGCGTCTACGGCCTGGATGCCTCCCACAACCGCGTCGACGGACACCCAACCGTTTCGACGTTTCCCACAACCGCCTCTACGGCCTGGATGCCTCCCACAACTGCGTCTACGGCCTCGACGCCTCCCACAACCGCGTCTACGGCCTCGACGTCTCCCACAACCGCGTCCACGTCTCCCACAACTGCTTCGACATCTCCCACAACCTCGTCCAAGGTCTCGACGTCTCCCAAAACTGCGTCCAAGGCCTTGACGTCTCTCACAACTGTGTCCACGGCCTCAACGTCTCCCACTACCGCGTCCACAGCTTCCACGTCTCCCACAACCGCGTCCAGGTCTCCCCTAACCGCGTCCAGGTCTCCCTCAACCGCATCCACGCCTCCCACAACCATGTCCACGGCCTCGACGTCTCCCACAACCGAATTGACGTCTCCCACAACCGTGTCCATGGCCTCAACATCTCCCACAACCGCGTCTACGGCCATGAAGTCTCCCACAACCACTTCCAAGTCTCCCACAACCACATCGACGGCCACCTTACCGCTTTGACGTCTCCCACAACCGTTTCCACGGCCTCGATGTCTCCCACAACCGCGTTAATGGCCTTGACGTCTCCCACAACAACACCTACGGCCTCGACGTCTCCAATAACCGGGTCCACGGCCTCGAAGTCTCCCCCAACCGCGTCCACGTCTCCCCAAACCGCGTTCGAACCTCCAACAACCGCGTCCACGGCCTTGACGTCTCCACCACCACGTCTCTACAACCGTGTCTACTGCCTCGACGTCTCCCATAAACGCGTCAACGGCCTCGAAGTCTCCCCCAACTGCGTACACGTCTCCCCCAACCGTGTCAACGGACTTGACGTCTCCCACGACTGCGTCCAAGGCCTTGACGTCTCCCCCAACCGTGTCCAAGGCCTCGACGTCTCCCACAACCGCTTCGATGTCTCCCACAACTGCATCCACGGCCTTGATGTCTCCCACAACTGCGTCCATGGCCTCGAAGTCTCCCCCAACCGCGTCCAGGGCTCCCCCAACCACGTCCGAGACTCCCACAACTGCGTCCACGGCCTCGACGTCTCCCACAACCATGTACACGGCCTCAAAGTCTCCCACAACCGCGTCAACGGCCTCGATGTCTCCCACAACCACGTCCACGGGCTCGACTTCTCCCACAACCGCCCCTATGGCCTCGACGTCTCCCACAACCGGGTCCACGGCCTGGAAGATTCCCCCAACTGCGTCCACGTCTCCCACAACCGCGTCCATGTCTCCCACAACCGCTTCGACGTTTGCATAACCGTGTCCACAGCCTCGACGTCTCCCACAACCGCGTCCACGTCTCCCCCACCAGCGTCCACGAATCCCACAACCGCGTCGACGGCCTCGACTTCTCCCACAACCCCGTCCACGGCCTCGACATCTCCCACAACCGCTTCGACGTCTCCCACAACCGCATCCACATCTCCCACAACCGCGTCAACGACCACCCAACTGTTTCGACGTCTCCCACAACCGCGTCCAAGGACTCGACGTCTCCCACAACCGCGTCAAAGGCCTCGACGTCTCCCACAACCCCGTCCATGGCCTCCACGTCTCCCACAACCGCATCAACGGCCTCGAAGTCTCCCCCAACTACATACACGTCTCCCCCAACTGTGTCACCGGACTTGACGTCTCCCACAACTGCGTCCAAGGCCTCGACGTCTCCCCCAACCGTGTCCAAGGCCTCGACATCTCCCACAACTGCGTCCAAGGCCTCGACGTCTCCCCCAACCGTGTCCAAGGCCTCGACGTCTCCCACAACCGCTTCGATGTCTCCCACAACTGCGTCCACGGCCTTGACGTCTCCCACAACTGCGTCCACAGCCTCGAAGTCTCCCCCAACTGCGTCCACGGCTCCCCCAACCACGTCCGAGACTCCCACAACCGCGTCCACGGTCTCGACGTCTCGCACAACCATGTACACGGACTCAAAGACTCCCACAACCCCGTCAACGGCCTCGACGTCTCCCACAACCGCGTCCACGGGCTCGACTTCTCCCACAACCGCGCCTACAGCCTCGACGACTACCAAAACCGGGTCCACGGCCTGTAAGTCTTCCCCAACCGCGTCCACGTCTCCCCCAAAGGCGTCCACGTCTCCCCCAACCGCGCCCAAGCCTCCCAGAACCGCGTCCACGGCCTCGACTTCTCCCACAACCGCGTCCACGGCCTCGACTTCTCCCACAACCGCTTCGACGTTCTCACAACTGCGTCCACGGCCTCGACGACTCCCACAACCGCGTCTACGGCCTCGATGCCTCCCACAACCGTGTCTTCAGCCTCAACATCTCCCACAAATGCGTCTACGGCCTCGACGCCTCCCACAACCACGTCTATGGCCTCGACGCCTTCCACAACCGCGTCCATGGCCTCGACGTCTCCCACAACCATGTCCATGTCTCCCACAACCGCGTCCACGTCTCCCACAACTGTGTCCACGTCCCCCACAACCGCTTCGACATCTCCCACAACTGCGCCCAAGGCCTTGACGTCTCTCACAACCGCATCCAAGGCCTTGATGTTACCCACAACCGCGACCAAGGCCTCGACGTCTCCCACAACTGCGTCAAAGGCCTCGACGTCTCCCACAACCGCGTCCACGGGCTCGACTTCTCCCACAACCGCGCCTACAGCCTCGACGTCTTCCAAAACGTCACTTCTACCCCAACCGCATCGATGGCTACCCAACCGCTTCAACGTCTCTCACAACCGCGTCCACGGCCTCGACGTCTCCCACAACCAGGTGCAGGGCCTCCACGTCTCCCACAACCGCATCCACATCTCCCCAAACCGCGTCCAAGTCTCCCCCAACCGCATCCACGCCTCGCACAACTTTGTCCACGGCCTCGACGTCTCCCACAACCGCGTCCACGTCTCCCACAACCGCTTCGACGTTTGCACAACCGCGTCCACGGCCTCGACGTCTCCCACAACCGCGTCCACGTCTCCCCCACCGGCGTCCACGAATCCCACAACCGCGACGACGGCCTCGACTTCTCCCACAACCCCGTCCATGGCCTCGACATCTCCCACAACAGCTTCGATGTCTCCCACAACCGCGTCCACGTCTCCCCCAACAGCGTCCACGTCTCCCACAACCGCATCGACGGCCACCCAACTGTTTTGACGTCTCCCACAACCGTGTCTACGGCCTGGATGCCTCCCACAACCGCGTCTACGGCCTTGACGCCTCCCACAACCGCGTCTACAGCATTGACACCTCCCATAACCGCGTCCACAGCCTCCACGCCTCCCACAACCGCGTCCACGTCTCCCACAACCGCTTCAACATCTCCCACAACCGCGTACAAGGCCTTGACGTCTCCCACAACCGCAACCAAGGCCTCGACATCTCCCACAACCGCGTCCAAGGCCTTGAAGTCTCCCCCAACCGCTTACATGTCTCCCCCAACCGTGTCAACGGACTTGACGTCTCCCACAACTGCGTCCATGGCCTCGACGTCTCCTCCAACCGTGTCCAAGGCCTCGACGTCTCCCACAACCGCTTCGATTTCTCCCACAACTGCGTCCATGGCCTTGACGTCTCCCACAACCGCGTCCACGGCCTCGAATTCTCCCCCAACCGCGTCCACGGCCTCGAATTCTCCCCCAACCGCGTCCACGTCTCCCACAACCATGTACACGGCCTCGAAGTCTCCCACAACCGCGTCAACGGCCTCGACGTCTCTCACAACCGCGTCCACGGGCTCAACGTCTCCCAGAACCGCGCCTACGGCCTCGACGTCTCCCACAACCGGGTCCACGGCCTTGAAGTCTCCCCCAACCGCGTCCACGTCTCCCCCAACCGCGTCCACGTCTCCCCCATCCACGTCCAAGCCTCACAAGGCCGTGGACGCCTCACAGCGTCCACGGCCTTGACATCTCCCACAACCGCTTCGACGTTCTGACCGCTTCACGAAACTGTCACTCTTCGTGAGACGATGCTGAAAACCACCTTCCCTTCAACACTCAGTAGTGAGATGGTCCGAAACTGGTTGATGTTTTTTTAGTTCTCCTCTTTGGGGATCCACACTCCCTTAGCACACCTCCACTGGTCAGCAACTCTGCCCCTTCAAGATCTTCCACAGGTGCCGGAGAAGCTCTGGGCAGTAGACCAAATAGGGTACACCACTGGGGCCTGAAGTAGATGCTGAGCGAGCTGCCTTGATGATTTCCTCAACCTCCTTCAGGCTTGGCTCCCTCAGGTTGAACTCTGTTGTTGGGAGGCCAGGACTGATGCGGCCACTGCGCTTTTCCCTGAGCAGTTGTTTTGTGAAGCCGAAGGGATTGGCAGTGAAGGCTGCTCACTTGCTCTCTCTTCCCTGTCTCCGGTGCCACTCTGCTCTGCGGAGGGTACTCAGCTTCTTCCTCAGGATGTTTTGCAGCTCTGCTAATTGTTGCTTCTCCTCATCAGTAGCTTCCTTGTACTGTTTCTTGAGGATGCAAAGCTCCTGGCGCAGTTGATGTATCTTGGTGGCCCTTCGGTTCATGGTGTAGGAGATGGCCTTGGTTTTGCCCTTCTTTACCTGGCCAAATCTTTCTCAGGCATAGCTGAAGATGATTGTAGTCATGGTTTGGAGTCGGCAGTCAGCTTCTCCTTTGGCTGTGGCTTGGATGATGTTGGACACATCCTCGTCAAACTGCAGCCACTCACTCTGTTTGCTGGCTGGGGGACACTACATCCTACATTAGATATGTTTTATCTTTTGTTGAACAGAACGATCAGTGTAAGAGTGTTGGCCAACATAATATGTAACAATAGCATGAACAATTTGTGCAGTTTATAACAGATGTTTGCACCACCTTTGTTTCAGATGTTCAATAATACACACTTTTTGGTAAGAAAATGATTTATTTTGGATACTGAAAAAAATGCTAATGACAGTGCTTCATTGTTTGTTTTTTGCCTTACAGCTATTGTGTAGCATCTTCTTGAAGGTTCTCTTGATTAAGGATTCCTTGTGACACTATCCGCACAAGTTCAGATGGTTCAAGGTTCAAGGAGTCTTTATTGTCCCCGTGAAGCAAATCGCTCTACAGCCAGCAGTAACAAAAACAACAACAAACACAGAGAAAGACATATCACAGAAGACAAGACAACAATAAATAGAACAGACAGACTAATCAATCACTTGTTCAAAAGACCTAAGGCAGCAGGGACAAAAGAATACTTCCGTCTATTTGTCCTGCATCTCGGCAGGGTATACCTGCGGCCTGACGGGAGCAACACAAACTCACCAGCCAAGGGGTGGCTTCGGTCAGTGAGGAGTGAGCAGACCTTACTAAGGGTTCTGCGCTTGTAAGTGTCCGTGAGGTCATTGAGTTGAATGCTGCAATTTTGCTGCACACTCTCACTATACCCTGCAATCTGTTCTTATTCTTGAGGGAAAGTAAGCCGTACCAGCAAATAAAAGAAAAGGTCAGAACAGATTCAATAAAACAAGAATAAAACATTTTCATAAAAATGCTGTCAACATTAAAACTCCGCAGTTTCCAATAAAAATACATGCGTTGATGCGCCTTCTTGCAAACAGCATCAACATGGAGATGAAAAGACAGCTTGTCATCGATATTTGTGCCAAGATATTTGTAGTTGTGGAGCAGCTCGACGGCTTGGTCCTCCATGACAAGAGGAGAGGAGACTGACCTACGAAAGTCTATCAGCATTTCTTTGGTCTTAGACACATTAACACCCATAAAGGATGAGGAACACCAGTCTGAATTCCTTCACTACAGGACCATGGTCAGGGTCGTCACTACTCAGCAAGGACACGATTACTGAGTCATCTGCAAATTTCAAGATGTGGCGCCCTGCATGTTGGCTACGGCACTCATTTGTATACAAAACAAACAAGGGTGAAAGAACACAGCACTGAGGTGATCCAGTGGAGGAGACGAGAGTGTCTGACAGAACACCATTGACCCTCACACGTTGCGGTCTTTCTGTTAAAAAGTCCATTAGCCAGGCTATTAGACCAGGATTGATGTTGTGGGAGTCCCTTAATCTTTCTGCTAAAATGTGTGGCTGTATACAGTTAAAAGCGGATGAAAAGTCAATGAATAAAAGACGGGCAAACGTCTTGGCTCCCTCAAGATGAGTCAAGACAAGATTAAGAAGGGTGGCTACTGCATCTTCGACACCTCTACCTGACCTATAAGCAAACTTCAGTGGGTCCAGGTTATCTTGAACACATGTCAGAAGTGTTTCCTTGACAATTTTCTCAAATGCCTTCATAACCAGAGAAGTTAGTGCCACGGGTCTAAAATCATTTAGTGATATGGAGGATGTAGATTTGGGAATTGGAACAATAATGGAATCCTTCCAAAGTGAGGGGACCTTGTGAAGCTGGAGGGACATTGAGAAAATAAAAGTAAAAATGTCTGCCAGCTGGTCAGCACAGTTCTTAAGAACACGCCCTCCAATGCCATCCAGGCCAGGGCTTTTCCTTTCCTTGACTCCATGGAAAAGTCTGTATAATTTATTCCTGTCAACAACACTGTTCTGTGAAGGGACAGCATTTTTAAAAACGGACAATTCCTCACTGAAATTACAATTATTAAAACGGTTGTAAAAATTGTTCAGTTCATTTGAGAGGACCAGGTCAGGCCTTCCATTAAGACAGAGAGAGACATGACTGTTGGATTGCATCCCCATCATTGATTTTAACCCCCTCCCATGCAGGACGAGAGCTGCCTGCCATTAGCATGCTCTCAACCTTGTCCTTGTACCTGCACTTGGCAAGTTTAAGCTCTTTTTTTTAGTTGTTTTTGAAGCTCCCTATATCTGTAAGTGTCACCTTGAGTGAAGCAAATGTTTCTCTGATTAATCACAGTTTTGACACTCTTTGACACCCACGGCTTATTATTGGCGTAAAGGAAAATGTCTTTCTGTGGGATAATGAAGGCCTCACAAAAGGAAACATATGATGAAACAACATCAGTTAATTCGTCAATATACTCACAAACATTTGTGAACAAATCCCAATCCGTATTGTGGAAGCAGTCCTGAAGGCAGTGGATTGATTCCTCTGACCAGACCGGAACCAATCTTCTCTCCGGCTTCTTCCTCTTCAGGACGGATTTGTAGGACGGAACAAGATAAACCGTGTTGTGATCGGACATCCCGAGTGGAGCTCTGCTGAAGGATTTATATGCTCCTTTTACGGATCCGAAACAAAGGTCCAAACACTTTGCATGTCAAGTGGGACACGTCACATATTGGTAAAAATTACCCAAGGACTTTGACGGTTTACAATGATGAAAATCACACAAAATAAAGTGCGGTGCATCCGGTGCTAACCCCTGTACCCGCTGCACTGTTTTTAGCATAGCCTGAGTGGCTACATCAACATTAGCCTTCGGGTGAACATAAACAACAGTAATAAATAACTGTGGAAATTCCCTGGGGAGATAAAACAGTCGCAGGGAAACGGACAATAGTTCAATGTCTGGTGCAGAGTCTCCCTGACGATCACCGTATTAGACACACCCCCCCGCCGAGTGACTTACCGGTCACTGCGGGGTCTCTGTAAAGGCGAAAGGGAGCTCCAAATCCATCAATCTCCAACTCTGACTGTGGATCTTGCTCCTTAAGCCAGGTCTCCGCGAGGGCCAGGATACATGCGTCTCTGTACTCTGCCAGGTACTTGACGTTATCCTGAAGCACTGCGGTCACGCTATCTACGCTTCGAAACTCGAGTGCCCGTCTACATCGGTTGCACGGTAAAGCGTGTGGCTGCATGGTGCATTCAAGTGCACCTCGTAAATTCAGATATCTATCGAAATTGCTTACTTATTTTCATTTTCATCATGTGGAAATACATCTGTCATTGCTTTGTTGTTGTTTTACTACATTAAAAAAAGATAAAATTGAAGCACCACCAATAGCCCATCCAGATTAAATTCTGCATAAACAGATTATAAAAAAAATCAATAACAACACAAATCAAATCAAATACAATGTTTATGGCTATGCAAGTGTAGCGCTTGTCTGGGCCAGTGCTAGAAAAAGCACTATATATCTATCTAGGTACGAAGGAGAGGTAGGCCTAAGAAAAGAGCAAGTTGAACAAAGATTTATTGTTTTATTGTTTTACAACAAGGTCATAAACCACACAATTTATACAGTAAAGAATAAATAAAAGAGGAGTAATTGTAGAATTCAGTTCAGTTCGTTCAGGGTGTGTGTATGTTCAGTCCAAGATATTGTCCATGAAAAAAGGTGAGCTTGAAAGGTTCCACGGGTTCCGTTCTGACTACCTGTCTACCTGACGGCAGGACTGGGGTCTGATGTCTCCTCGACAAGCGAATCGGTTCGGTCTGGATCATACGGTTGGCCACACCGCTTCCACGATCCGGGTTTGGCTCGCCATCTCAGCATCCAGATACCAGTATGCATATAAAACCAATCGGAGATTCACGTATCGGAATATCTATTGGTATCTCTTCAGTTGGCACGTTCAAGTTGGACATCGAATCCCGGAGCTTCTTTCAACACGTTTGGATGGGAAATCTTGGGAGGAAAAAAGGATTTCTTGTTCGTGGGGAGTTCCCTTGGGGAGTTCCCTTGAACGGTATGCATAATGCGCCCTCTATGGGCAGTACTCTATAACTACTCCTTTGGTGAGTAGCCCTTATTTCATGAGGGTTACACAAGCAGTTTTTAAAAATTCATAAAAAAAATTGTTTTCAAAACACTCACACTGCATTCTTGTTCTACATCTCCTCGGGTACCTCTGTATACATTTTGAAGTCCTTTGACTGTACCATTTTCTAGTAATCCCATGCTAAAGTCATAACCAACACACATTGTATGGCGACACAAGCATTTTTTTTTTAAATAATTAAAAATAATTACCAAATTATTTTCAGAACACTCCACTGCATTCTTGTTCTACATCTCCTCGGGTACCTCTGTGGATATTTTGAAGTCCTTTGACAGTACCATTTTCTAGTAATCCTATGCTAAAGTCATACCCAACTGCAGTCTCTGCAGTTGGGTATGACTGCAGTTTCTCTTCCTGAGACTGCAAACACAAGCGATGTCCTTGCAGTCTCAGGAAATAGCTCTCTTCCTGTTTACAAACACAAGCGATGTTTAAAACCAGACGGAGTACATGATGCATTCACACAAATAAGACTGCAAGGACATCGCTTGTGTTTGAGAGCTAGTTAGCTCTCTTCCTGAGACTGCAAACACAAGCGACGTCCTTGCAGTCTCAGGAAATAGCTCTCTTCCTGTTTACAAACACAAGCAACGTTTAAAACCAGATGTACATGATGCGTTCACACAAATAAGACTGCAAGGACGTCGCTTATGTTTGTAAACAGGAAGAGAGCTAGTTAGCTGCAAACACAAGCAACGTCCTTGGAGTCTCAGGAAAAAGCTCTCTTCCTGTTTACAATTAAGACTGCAAGGACATCGCTTGTGTTTGCAGTCTCTTCCTGGGACTGCAAACACAAGCAATGTCCTTGCAGTCTCAGGAAATAGCTCTCTTCCTGTTTACAAATACAAGCGACGTCCTTGCAGCAGGGGTTAAAACTAACTTTTTTGCACCACCATCCCGAAAACATTTTGAACCATCCCGAATCGTCCCGAATTTCGAGAGACACCTGGCTGCAGACCTCCACTGTGACGCCGATAATCCACTGGATGCGGAACGGCTGCAGATCCGCTCTGCTACAGAATGGCTGCGTACTCCGTCAACACATACCGGTTCCGTCAGTGCTAGTCCCGAGGGCGCACGAGATCTCACGAATTTACTCTGTGCTGAAGTGATGTGCCGTGCTCCGGTGTCCGGCAAAAATAGAAGCTCTGTGTATCGTTTGCGAGGGCTGCCGGATGCCGGAGCCGTTCCGGACCCACGACGCAGAGGACCCGGAGTCAGTGGACGCTCACACGTTGATTATAATTGATACGTATCGGCTCCGCCGCCGTAGCGGAGCGGATCTACAGCCGTTCCGCATCCAGTGGAAATAAGCAGTGAGGACGCTTCCGGTGCAGGCTCCACTGTCAGAACACCTCCACTGTCAGGACGGGAAGTGAGGACATTTTTTAGTTGGGGGGGGGGGGGGACTGAGGACATTTAAATCTCCATTTGACCTGCCTTTTAATTCGAGAGAGACCTGCGAGTGAGCGTGTCCCGAGTAGCGGTGAGTTGCTGATTTGTATTATCCACAGAAGGTAAACGCATGATTACTTGTGTTCTCCGTCAATATAGGTGCTGTAAAAATAGTAACGTAAAGTTATTAATGATGCAAATTGCCTTGTGTTACATGTCAGTTTGGATTGTCATTTTTGAAGTTAAGTTGGATAACGTCAAATTTAACTTTCCCCAATGGCAGTTAGCATCAACACCTTAAATTCTCAGGGATAATTAACTTTTCAGTGCATAACGTAAAGTAACTGTGCGCATTTGTTTGTATGTAACGTTAACGGTATAAAACATTTTAGTAAACTCTCCTTGCATTAGCTGGGCATCGTCACAAAGTTGAAAATGTGTCTTTCTGAACTCACAAACGTGATATGTGAGACAGCCAAGCTACCAACAGATGCAACACACCATGATGTTTTTCCAGCGGTCAACTATTTAATTAGTGATATCGCCTGTTTAAGTGCACAAGAGGAATTAAAATGTGGCAGGACTACATGGCACATTTTTGCTTTTTTATTTTGCCACCTCTGTCGTATATAAACCAAACAAATAGTACCTGAAATTACTGAGACGTAGCCTGCCTCTGCACCATCAGTACTTTTATTTTTGATACTTGAGTATATTTTGCTTCTAACATAACATACTAAACGACTTAAGTGTTTTATTTTAGGCACTTTCACTTAAGCAAGTTTTTGAATGCCGGACTTAAACCCGTAGTGCAGTATTTTAGTTTTCCTTATTAGTACATTTACATAAGTAACGCCTCATTTACACTACCTGGTGCAAGTGGCCATTTTACCTGTAAGAAAAGACAATCTAAGTTTGCAGGCTGTATACATTAATTTGATTTGAAGTTCATGTACTATAATTTAAACACATGAAGCATTTTCTATCCTTTTTAGATACATCATTCAGTTATTCTGTGTGGTGGAAAGCCTGCAGTGGAAGCTGCACAACATGCTGCAGTCAGTTCCACTGCCCCCTTGTCCCAAAGGCATGTTTAAACCGAGCCAACCAGCCAGAC
>JAOPUH010050101.1:0-13735 GCA_027123175.1 Urophycis cirrata | reverse complement strand
GTGTGTGTGTGTGTGTGTGTGTGTGTGTGTGTGTGTGTGTGTGTGTGTGTGTGTGTGTGTGTGTGTGTGTGATGGAGGAGGATGTATACGGTGGGTCTCTGGTTTAGCACTTTCTTGATCATATTCCTTAAACATGTCCAATCGCAATTCACCTTGTGGAAGGTAATGCCTGACATGTGGCACCCATAGCAACAGCCTGTCCCACATAACATTACCTTTAGCTTCATCATTACACATAAGAGTTGCTAGACCTTTCACCTCACATGACATCGAAACATTTGACAGAAAACAAGAACATGAGGTATATATGCTGCCATTACAGACCTGATAGACTGGTTCTGGTGATAGGTGGCTGTAATGTATGTGATGAAACCAAACCAAAAGTGATTTATTTTAGTGGTAGTTTATTTAAGCTAAATAAATAAAGTTGTTGAAAAACGTTGAGACGGATGTTTATCTTATGTTTATCTCTCTGTTGATGTCATTTCAGACATCAAGGGACAAAAAAGTGTCCATAATATTTGGACCTAAAATAATCAACTAAATAGAACGAATAGCACGAATCAACGATTTAGAGGCACTTTGCTTCAAAGACCATTTCCCTCAACCATTCGATTTTGTCAATGAACCTTCAGTGAATGGGTGTAGTTTACACCGGCTCTCAAATGACACAACACTGTTTGCCAAACACGCCAACACACCAATCGCCACATCGTTGAGGGAAATCGTTTTTGTTTTTTTTTTGCTGTGGAGGAAGGGACGCGGAAGGCGTTCGTGGCCACCGGGATTTTCACACACATGCGCGAAGCTCGTCCGGTTCCCGCAGGGGAAGGAAGTCCAGAACGAACGCACTGCAAAACGGACACTTTTATCTGCTTGCAGCCCTGGCCGCCCTGTCTATGGCCCCTCCCCCCACGACGCTCCCCCCATTGACTGAAGTCGCCGGTGCCATGGCAACGGCCGCCTCGCCGACGTGGGGACAACTTTCTCATGATGTCATCCTGCTTCTGCGACCGGCCCGATGAAAGGGGGGGGGCATTGTGTCCAAAGGATGTGCAGAAACTATTAGTATTTCATGACTAATCTCGGCTGCTGCTTTTATCACGAACACAGAAGACACAGGCGTGTTTTTTGTTTGTTTTTTTAAGTAGGGATGTTCCCAGTCAAACGGTGAAACTTGACTTGACAACAGAGGAAAAACCTCACACTAATGCCAAACTTTAGAACCAGAACCTAACCCCCCAGGGCTTCCTATCAGGTTTGGGTTGGCCTATAGGGTTTGGTTTTCGGTTAACAGGTTCTTATTGGTGGGGGTTGAGGGTTTGGTTTTTCAAATCTAGGAAAAGGGGTTTTGTGGGCCAGGTTCAGGGTTTCATTTACAGTTCTAGGGTTAGGGTTAGGGCTTCCAATTGGTTGTGTTTTAGGGTTCGAGTTAAGGGTTCAGGTTAGAGGGTTACGGTTAGGGGTTCACACTGCCCCTATTCTCTCCGGTCTTTACTGTCCTCTACCGGGGCTTCAGCTCCCCCTAGTGTCACATCTACTCCACTACAGTCCTCTGTCACTGTCAGGGCGCAACTACCCAGTGCCAGGAGGGTATGCAGCAACATTTTTTTTTAAACAAACAAACAAACAAACAAACAAACAAACAAATAAACAAATACATAAATAGATAAATAAGCTGGAGATCATCATGTATGGGCTTTAAATAATAAAGGTTTAGTTTAAAGTATATTATATAAGTAAGTGTATAAGTAGGCTGTATAAGTATACGTAGCTATATACTATTATCATGTTAACCAATGCAACGTAATGCCTTATAACGCAAAAGTAAGCCTGCAAACAAAGATCCTTTAGAACCCTCTCTGTTTACAATCATGTAGCCTAGTTTATGTAACAATGCTGCTACCAAATATTCTAGAGCGCTCTTCAGTCGTTACTAAATTGTAACACGGCGTGCCTTTGCACTCGCCCATTTATCTGGTATTGCATCAAATGAAATAGTTCGTGTCACAATGTTTTCAATTGAAATTAGGCCTACTGCTAATTGCGTTAAGCGATAATTACTCATGTTGGAACGTAGGTATGTCTTTATCAGCTTTAGCTTGCTGGAGGATCTCTCAACTGTCATAGCATTGTCAAGAAAATTCTCGGGAAACTGTTAGATTTGGAGAAACCAAATCAAGGTTCTCCTGTAGGAGGAAATGTAATTTATGAGTCTTTTCATGACCCCTTATAAATTAAAACCTACCTGTTGCCTTTCACCATCCACTTATTTAACTGCTGTCGCATCCCTTGACATACCATCTCCATTTCCCTATTTCTTTTTCTATTTTTACCCCCCCGACAGCTTTTTGGCTTTGTCCATCTTTTTCCATTGACAACTCACTCCTCGAGTCGTAGGCTACCTGCTCGTTCAGCGCTCACGGCGCCCCCGCTCCCTCTTCTATGTCAAAATTCTATGATGGAATCTTATGAGATAGGGCGCCTATACTCTAGCCTGTTAGTCCTTTAAAATGTTATAGAACATTAAGGAAATTCTGAAATTATTTAGAAACGCACAACAGCAGCTACATATAGTTCAAAGTTCAAAGTTCAAAGTTGCTTTAATGCCAATTCCTTCACATGACAAGACATACAAAGGAATCGAGAGGACGTTTCTCACCCTCCCACGGTGAAACAGAACAAAGTGCGCAGGCACAACAAGACAAGACAAGACATTTCCTAATACTAAAGGTAAACATAAAATTTTACAACAGATAAGATAAAATAAAAAGATAGACATAAAATAAATTAATGTGCAATGAAGGAATCAATAGTAAGAGCAGCAGCATGAGTTTCTGTATAAATTATGACGGTGCAAAAAGGCAATTGTGATGGCAGCAAAATATATATTTGTAATATTTGTAATATTAACAGTGCAAAAAGAACAGTCGGTGGAGACAGTAAATAGCAGCATATTTCAGTCCATATAGTATGTGGTGATGAAAAGAAAATACCTGTTGTAAATAAATGTTTTTTTTTGTTCTTTTACCAAGGATTTGGCGCCCCCTGGTGCGGCGCCGCATATAGCGCATACCCACTTTTTTGCGCCACTGGTCACTGTGTTCTTCAGGCTGTGGTCTGAGATCAAAGAAGAGCCATAATAGAGGAGCGAGCCTCTACCGTCCAGCGCTCGTTACCGCGCTACCACAGTCTCGTTAAAGATCGTTAAGGCTCGTTAAATCTCTCTTTACGGCTCGTTGAAGCCTGTTAAACACCTGCAGTAAACATATAGATTGTATAGCCTATAGTGAACCCCAATTCATCGCGAGTCGTTGGTTTCACCCTCGGATCTGCGTAACATCCAAGTGGACTGGATCAGAGGTTTGTGTGACGCACTGGATTACGTGCTCGTATCAATATCTCTATCCACGGAATGAATTATCCTCACGTAAAACCAGGTGCCACGTTGTTCCTGTTGCTTTGAGAAATTGTCATAAACTCTGTTCGTCAGTCAATTGGTATCTCAGAGAGCCTGCAATTAATAAAATAATAAAACAAATAAATAAAATAAAATAAATAATTTTATTTTAGGTTACTGTTTTATATTTATACACTATTTATTTATCTTGTCCAATTGCGTGTGATGTTTTATGATTTATTTATTCTAATTCATTTTAACGTTACGCTACGATGGATAAAATATACGACAACTCTATTTTTGAAAATAATTAAATAAACTTTTATACATTTATTTTTGATTTTCTTTCTTCCCTGTTGTCCAAAGTCATCTTCTGAAACTACGCACCAAGACCTTCACGGATGAGCGTGTGCGTGGCCTGCATTACACGCACAGTTTGAACTCAATCTAAACCAAACGGGAAACATTTGACATGATTTGATCAAGCAATCCCCTTCACGACATGTGTCCTTTCGGCACTGAGACAACGAGCTCATTAAGGAACAGAAAGAGAAAGAGAACGCAAACGCTAGTCTGGACCACTTCATCTCCGCCGAAACATCCCTGCCTGACTTTATAAAATCCTGTTTTCTGTCCAAAGATACTTGAACCTCAACATCCTTCATCATTTAGGCATGTTGTGAATCCTAATTCTATTGTCTCGTCTATTGAAATTGACCTGCAGATCATCGGGTGATGTTCATTGTAATGTCAACCAATAACTCTGACCACATGTTATTGGTTGTCTCACTGGAGAGGACAGCGGTTGACTTACAATGAGTACATTTGTGGGGTTCGACATGTGGAGGATCGAACTGCCGACCCTATAGTTGGTGAACGACCCACTCTGTCCACCCACTCTATACACTGAGCTACTACCCTGCCTTTCAAGTATTTGCTTTGAAATTTAATCATGTTTTGGAAACAAAGTTATGTGACTTGTGACGTCAATTTAAACTCCAACCAAGGCATTGAAAATCTCTCAGTGGTGCTGTGGAATGTACTGTTGGTGTAGGGTTCTGGAGACAAGTGCACAAACCCTCTGCTAGAAAGATAAACCTTTTTTTTTTTGGAATGGTTAATGACATTTTGGAAAACAATGTCATGTGAAATGTGACGTAAACTCCATCCAAGTTATAGCAGGTTCCTCAGTGGTGTAGTGGAATGTACTGCACCACTGGCTGCAGTACATTCTAGAATCTCTAGAATCTAACTGTCACGACCATAGGCACCAATGTCCACAACAGTGAACCGGTACCTGGCATCAGAGACAGCCATCAGAATGAGGCTGAAATAGCCCCTGGAGAAGCTACTTCCACTATTGGCTGGTGCACGGCTCTGAATGTGTTTTCCGTCGATTGCTCCCCAAGCAGTTAGGGAAATGCCACACACAGACGAAATCTTCCTGCATCTGTCTCCATGCAGATGTTATTGGTGCTACGTGTGTTGCATGGTCTTGAATAAGAGGCTCGGGCCAGCAGGTCATCGAATGCCCTGACTGACATTATTCGGAAATATTCCCTATGTTTCTCCTCGTCTATCTGGCGCATTGGTAGAACAAGGGAAACACATTCTCTGTTTTTTACGACAGCTTCGATTGAGGGGCCGCACATACCACCTCCCATCACGATGACGCTTTCTTCTCCACCGGCGTCTTCACAGTAGTAAGATGATCAGTTCTTCCTCTATCAGTGTCTCCATCTTGTTTATTTACATGAGCACGCAATACACGTGCTTTTGTATGATTTCCGGATCTGATATGACTGTGGTCTTCCCCAAGTGGAGACCTCCACTAGCATGTGTTTTAGCCGCGTAATGACGCAGCAAGTCTGCACACTGGACACAGCAGGTCGCATACACTTACCCTTGGTCTAAAGCAAGTGTATCAGCACCCTTATGTGGCAGGTTCCGCGCTGCTCCACCTCCACTCAATGAGCATCACCTGGGCCTGATTGTACATTGGTGCCACCTACTTGAACAGGTTTATGCGTTCACTGGGCCGTGTTCCGATATCCATACTTACCGTACTTAGTATATTTAGTTTGAGTACATAGGGTGTTCCGATTACGATCGCAGTGAAAAGAAGTGTACTCAAAGGACCTGGATGTTGCGGTTAGTACGTACGGTTAGTACGCATAGTATGCAACGGTGTACACTATCCATACTCAACGGCAGCCATCTTAGCCACGTAGCAGAAGAGGCAGGGCCAGGCTGAGCCGCGCTCAGTTCGAAAATGGCTAGACGTCAGTGGGCGTAATGGATTCACGTGTGTTTGGCGGGTGACGCGGCCGTGCAGCTGATAGTAATTTCCAGTAAGTGCACCATTCGGAACAACACTAACATCTGAAAATCTGCACACTTAGTGACTACGGATAGTGTACTACGTTTAAGTGTACTCATGAAGTATGGATATAGGAACACGCTGGTGTGCACACTGTTGCCTAGCATTCACCTGGCAAGGGCCCTGTTTGGTGTGCTCTGGTTGTCCGTATTGACTGGTACTGGGGACTTGTAAGGTAGACATGGGTGCATACTTTTCTAAATATATATACCCCAACATTGGCTATATCATAAAGCCTACCATTATGGCTCAACCATAATTTAATGGCCTACGTAAGCTACTGTATAAGAAAACAAAACCACACAAGACTGCATTTACCCATTATATTTCCAGAGTGAACAAGAATGGGTCATATTTTTCAATTTAATACTATAAGGCATAAAACAAGGCTTAAAATGCCATATTACTTACTACTTACTACTACACAACTACAACTACATGTTGCCAAAGAATGACATCCATGAAAACTAACCAAACAAAACATGACTCAATAGTCATTTTCCTGTAAAGATAAAAAAGGCAAAAAGAAACAGATTTGCACAAGTATTCCAAAAACAAAAATAGTACAATTATATCCATGATTTACATTCCAGATTTAACCTAACACAGAAGTTTACTCCGCAGAAAATGCCCACTGACAGGTCTTCTTGATGACAATCTCACTGATGAGGTACTTAAAGTCCAATGCTATTGCCAATTTGCTTTCAATGGAGAGAAGAGCAAGACTGTTTAGTCTATCCTGGCTATCCAGTTTTTAACCAGTTTCATCTTCCTGAAAGCCCGTTCTCCGCCAGCAACACTTACAGGTAAGGTGCAGAAAATCCTCAATGCCATGCAAATTTTTCCAAAAATGCTCTGTAGCTGCAGGTTATATATGGCATTAAGGATCTGAAGATGTGACAGGTTGTGAGGAAATGTGGCTTCATTAATAATTTTTAGGTGCAGAAGTTCATTCTCAAATCAAGCTGTAAGATTGTTAGGATATGTTCTTGTGAGTCCGGCATGATACTTTACTTTTTACTGATACTTATTTGTTCTTCTGGCATATCAGCAAACTTATGAATAGGTGCAAAAGTTTCACATATGCTGGCTGTGGTCTGGAATCTTGAACTCAAAGCATTGATGATGCTATCCATTGCAACAAAAAAATTCTGGTTTCTGAATGTGTTTACTGCATTGTCTTCATATGCATCTTCATCTTCATCAGGCATACGTTTCCTTTTCCGTTTCCACTTCCCTTCACTTTGAGGCTGAGTGGGGATGTCCATGCTTTGGGCTACTAGTGAGGCCTCAGCAAGAAGCGAGTCCCATTGACCCTGCATAGCCTGCATTTCGTCCTGTAGTGCTCTGTTTGTTGCCTGAATATCCAGGGATATATTACCTGACTGAAGAATCAGGTTACGATGTTTGATTGACTGTAGCACTTTAACCCACACAGTAAGCAAAATCACTGCATCAAAGGTGTGGAAATAGGTTTTTAAACTTTTTGCCTCCGATTTAGCATCACTTGTGAGATTGCTTGTGCTAACAACACATTCCAGTGCAACCAGAATATAGGGCCACAGCTTTTACAGCAGCAATTTCGGCACTCCACCTAGTGTCCGAGAGATGATGAAGTGAGCATCCAGTTTCTTGCTTGAGGATTGCCCATCGCTCTGGATTGGCACTGAAGAAATTGTAGAGCCAATTTACAAAGCCAAAAAATACTGCTACGTAAGTGCTCGACTGAGCTGCATGTACACCTACGAAATTGAGCGTATAAGTGGCACACTAATACATTTACAAAGTAAATGTATTAGCTTTTAAAATATTGGCTCGCCTTTTACTTTTCCTGACATATATTGGCTCCATTGTCATACCCTTGCCCCCTACAATCTTCTAATGGTATGCCTCTGGTTTGCAGAACATCACAAATAATTTCTCTGCCTGTCTTTTTAAAGAAGTCTTTAAATTGGCAGAATCTTATCTTCCAAAGTTCTCCATCTTGATATGTATATCTGAACAATAAAACATTCTGTTCAGTGTGTGACACATGTGGGGTTGAGTCACATATTATGGAATAGTATATAGGAAGGATATATTATAGGAAGCTTCCCTTTCTGCCATGATAGTATAGGACTTGTTCGCCACAGAATTGATGAATTAATTTTGTGTCAGGACTCGGAGTGTTAATCTTCTTCCTTTTTTATGTTGCCTTATCATCTCCTTATCATCTGTAAAATGTGATCATAACGTGCCAGTAACTCCAATGTGCCAAGAAAATTCCCATTATGGACATCATCTAAGTCGGTATAATTGCCTCTGAAAGCCAGGTTTCTTGATGCCAAATGAAGGGGCACATCCAAAAGCCTCTCCAGGAGCAGTCTATTCTTCTCTATTTCGCTTTGCAGCTGTTTTTGAAGATGACCTTCAACTCCAGTGGCTGGTCAAAAATGAGAGCTGGAGGTTTTTCCATTTCAAATGGCACTGTTTATGGGGCATGCCTATCTCATGCTCTGGTAATTTTTTGTACATGTTGTGCCATTTAATGTGCATTAATTTATATCCATCCTTGCTGTTCAGGACACTTTTGGTTGACTTTGACAGCTCATGAGAGAACAGTAGGCATGGGATGCAATAAAGAGCCTTGGCACTCTCACTGTGAATAAGCCAATCTCTTCTGATTTTCTCATGGCCATTAGCTGACTTGACTGCGAATTGAAGATACATGGGAAATGGTCTTCCCTCCATATCTTTAGGTTGCATTTTGCTTGTTTTTTTCAGCATCTTTACTTGCCAGTGCACACATACTATTTCTCTATCTTGCTTCAATAACATTTCTGGCCATAATCCTGGATCCTCTGGAAAGAACTGTTCTGCTTCGCCCTGACATGTCCCAGGACCCCTATAGTGGTTCTGACTGCCTGAATGGAAACACATTAATTTAAAATTCATGTTGCAACACTCCCTCTCCCCATAGTCATTCAACATTTCTTTCTCTTCATATTTAACAACGAACAACTATGAGGTAAGGGTCGACTACCCTTCTCGAGGCACCTACAGGGTTTATTCTGCCCCTGAAAGGACATAATCCTTGAGATGAGTAGGTGTCTTCCTAACTCTCATTGGATGATGTGTACCGGCATCCAGAGCCGGTTCAGGGAGTGCCAGCTCATCAGTCTCTGATGCCAAATGCTCTCGCTCAGGATCTGCCAGTTTAAGAGGCACCAGATCCACCGTTAAACTCTTTTCTTGGCGGCTGGCTTCTGTCAGTTTGATGTCATGTCATGGTCGGATTTGGTCTTGGTGTTGTCTTACCACCTTACTGTCCTGTGTTTGAACATACTGATACTGGTCCCGTCCTTTCGACCTGTGTTGCTGGAATCCACTTTTGGCCCAAATACCATCTCACATAAACTAGGTCCGACTGCATGAATATGCGGTCCCTGGCATGTTTATCTGACCAGAACAGCTGGGATTCCATGGGTGGCAAAGATGGTTCGCAATTTGTCTATGGTGGCAGCTGATGTTATGACCTGCATTGAATGAGCCTCAATCCACTTGGAATAGGCATCAAAAACAATCAGGAACATCTTTCCCAACACGGGCCCACAAAAATCCACATGCAGCCACATCCATGGTTGGACTGACAAGCATGACATCTGCGCACTGCAGCCTCCAACTCGTCCATGTTCGGCCACATAGCTCCGAGCCAACGCTTTCATCATTGAAACTCCAGGATGGGCCTCATGCAAATCTTCAGTCATAGTCTGTCTCCCCTGAGGTGGTATTATCACCCTACTCCTCCACAGTATGCATCCATCCTCCAAGCTCAGTTCATGTTGTCGTCTCACTTAGAGTTGGGTTTCTGAGTCAGTGCGCACTGTAGGCCACGAGCCTTGCATCAGACACTGATGTACTCTGGATAGTACATGGTCTCTCCGGGTCCGGTCCCAAATTTGCTTGACCTTCAGCGGTGTGCCGTTCATGTGTTCCATGAGCATGGCCAATTCCCTGTGACTGCCAACAAGTCCTCTGTCTTCTGAATTGGGTCATTGTCTAAACTGGACACTGGATTCACTGTGACTTTATAGTCCCCGCATATTTGTATGGTTTTGTCTGGTTTTACTATGGGCACTATTGGGCCACAAAACTCACAGGCTCTATGATGCTTTTCTTCTGTAGTCTGGTTAATTCTGCTTCAACCTTCTCCCTAAGTGCATATGGCAGGGGTCTGGCTTTAAAGTAGCACAGCTTGGCCTCCGGGTCGACATAGATCTTCGCCATAGCCCCCACTAAAGTGCCAAGCACCTCTTTATTTACTTCCCCATGTTGTGAGAGTAGAGTTTTTAACTCATCCTGCCGCTCTACTTGTATTTTGAAAATGGCAGTCCAATCTTATCTAACTGCATTGAGCCAATCTGTCCCCATGAGGATTGGGCCCTCCCCTTTTACCACTGGCAATGGCAACCGCTTTATTTGCCCCTTGTAATTGACCTTTGCATACATTTAACCTAGCACATCTACTCTGTCTCTGGTGTAAGTGTAGAGTTTTATTTTTGCAGGATGAAGTTTACCTCCCCCATCTGCCTACACATTCTCTCACTCAAGATTGTCATGCCTGCACCTGTGTTAATTTCAAATGTGATGTTCTGTCCATTCACTGACAGTTGTTCTCTGTATTGACAGTCGAGGCACATTGCAGCTACAAAACGTCAGTCAACAGGCCCATGAGTTCCACCGCACCTAAAACATCCTGCAGCATACGGTTTCTGATCTGAGACCGCTGCCTGTGGTCATATGCTAAGCTTGCATTTAGATCGATATTCATCATGAAATTTAGTTAAACTATTTGACTCTCTGATTTCACACTGAAGACACCTGGCAGTCCAAGGCGTAATGTTCAGCCTCCTAGTAGAGTCATTGAAGGTTGCTGAACTCCAGAGACTGTAAAAGGGTTAAAATGTGTCCAAAAAAAAATTAAAAAAATAAAAAAGGTTTATTGTGAGCAGATGTGCAAAAGCACAGGAGTAAAGTTAAAACCCACGCTGAACGTCTGAGAGTACTATTTTAAAATGCACTCCACAGCACAACACCTATGCCAACTGCTCTAACCGTGTCACAAGGGCCAGTCCACGACAGCAGCAAAGGTTATACTTGACATCAAAATCACATCGTTAGTTACAGAAGAACAGCTCAACCAGGGGTTTGAACCCTTGTCTCAAGAACTCCACAAAAGCAGCTCTATCCACTGCACCACTGTGCTGCATTCCAAGACAAGTTCAGAGGTTATACTTGACTTAGAAGTCAGACAAATGATGACATGACAACATAAAGAGTTCATCAGCACCAACCTTGACAGGACCAGAACCAGAACTGAACACAAGCAGCTCTATCCACTGCACCACAATAAAAGTTGATTATATGGTGATGATAGTGGTGTGTGCGTGTGTGCGTGCGTGCGTGCGTGTGTGTGTGTACGTGGGTGAGTGGGTCAAGTGTTCAATAAACTTATTTTATTTTATATAACCGTACAACTAAAGAGGGCATTCTCACAATAAACGGAGACATCCACAGGGCTGTTGTCCAGAGGACAAACTGCTTTTTTAAATCAGTTAATCACGTATCGTATGAGTGCCTTCTGTTATTACCCTGGCTGAAATATAAATTAACTTCAACTGTCCAACAGAGGGCAGTATTGTTCTATGTTTAAACACCGAGGAGGCGAATTCAGTGAGTTGAATTTCAGTTACTTTCCCCCAGAGTCATGAAGTCCAGTTATATTTAGGCCAACCAACCACCCCAAACAAATGCCAATCATTTGTACCTCGTATCAATTGCGCCAATGTTGTTCTTCGTAAGTTTAAGGATATTGATGATGAGAAGAAATAAAACCAGCGGGTTGTATGAGCAGGACCCAGTGGCGTAGCCAGAAATGTTCAAATGGGTGGTCAGAGAAAAAAACGGGTGGGCAAAGCCAATTTGATTGAATGTACGTTTGGTGAACATAAACGAAGTAAAGCCCTCTGATTGGACGGGCAAGACTGAAAAGTAGGCGGGGCTAGGCCCGTTCAGGCCCGCCCGTGGCCACGCCTCTAGCAGACCTACCTGGAGAGTGACAGTCAGGAGCAGTTGCTGGTCCAGCTGTGTGTAGGCCAACCTGTTCAGGGGCCGGTCAGCTTCTGTTTCTGTTTTCGAACATCAATCATTGACAATTTCAATTCCGCCAATGTAATAATAATAATAATTAAAAAAACCCACCTAGAAACATTTTACGTAATGTTGTTGTCCTCCTTTGAAGATCCTGTGTAGTTTCTAAACATTTATGTGATGTAGGCTATGTACGAAAAGTGCAAACTGCAGGACCTTTCCAAATATTCATGTCTGCCATTTCGCTGTGTCAGAATTCGGTAGATGTTCCTGTACAAAAAACTAATATTGGCTAACTTTAAAAATCGGACGGGAACCAAAACAATATTTGTGAGAATATCTCAGCTCCTTATTTGTGTTTTCTAATTACAGACCTCAGTGTTTCCCAACATTTTCTAACGAGTCTTCTATGTGTCTTCTTCTAGGGAATGTTAAGGTGGATTTGACACTTGACACTAAGCGGCATCCAGTCAGCTCAGTGTCTGAATCCCATCAATGCAGGCTTATGACGGGTGACACTACAACCAAGAGACTGAAGGGCATGTTATGGTGTAATTCCAGCGTTCAAGATTATTGTGATGTCCAAAATGGCCTCAATCTAAGTTCGATTTGATTCACACGACAACCCCAAAATGATAAATCGAACTGCAAAACTAAAGGAGATTCGTCTTACAATAAATGTCGGCTAGACGGAAAATATTCCAGAGGATGATGTTCTCTGTTCATCTCTGAACTGGTATACGCGTCGCACTGCTACTAAACGACCGATCCAGCAGAGAGCGCTGTCGCTCTTTCTCTGTCTCTCGCCGAGGCGACGCCTCAAAACGAGTAACAAATGACGGTGTCATCTGACGGTGACCTCTTAATTAACAATAGCTCTCTACGGGTTATTGCTCACAGCAGGTGTCCCCAAAATGTTCCAAATGGACCTGTAGGCCTCGGCTGAGTCAATGAGGCTGTTACTGAGGAACATTGCATCATTTATATACAAGTAGTAGGCTGCACATCAGTGGGATGTACACATATTTTTCTGTTGTAGCCATTCATGCTTATGTAGGCATATGGCCTTTAAATCCAGATAGTCTAATACAATACAATGGCCGACTACAGTCTGTCTGTATAGTCTGTACAGTCAGTCCCTCCCAACACACCTCTATTTAACGGACACATCTTATGCCGTGTTTCAATGTGACATTGTGTTTACCTTCTCCTCGCCACGTCCCTGGCTCCTGTCCGGGTGGTCCAGTGGCGAAAGTGGAAGTCCTGACGTCACATGACGCAAAAATAACTCTTTAATTAAAGCGGAATCAACTCTGCATAAACTTTAACCATTCGACAAGGTCGCCCCCCCCCCCCATCCCACAACCAATGTCATTCCATGTCAACAAAGAGCATGTGTGCCACATTAGAGGTGGAAAATGCGCGCACACGCGTGTGTGTAAATGTGTCTATGTGTGCGTGTGTGCGTGTGTCTGTGTGACACACAAACGCACACGACACACACACGCACACGCACGCACGCAGCCTTGTAAGAGCCGCCCGCCCGCTGCTCTGAAAGCGACGGTGAAGTGTTTAAAAGCAACGGAGCACACAATGCACCTCTCCCCAGGTCGCTCTCTGACAGTCGTCTGCGGCTCCGCGTTGTATTTCGGCCGGCGATATGCATAACGTAAGCTGGCAATTCACACAAAGGAAGCTGAACGAATGCAATAATGTACACGCTGCTTCGCATCCCCGAGTCAGTTGCCACTGTGTGTGCGTGTGTGTGTGTGTGTGTGTGTGTGTGTGTGTGTGTGTGTGTGTGTGTGTGTGTGTGTGTGTGTGTG
>JAOPUH010049510.1:0-13742 GCA_027123175.1 Urophycis cirrata | reverse complement strand
CACACACACACACACACACACACGCACACACACACACACACACACACACACACACACACACACACACACACACACCGGCAACAATAGAGTCTGCAAACAAAAGAAACACGCTCATAGATGTTCACTCGCACAAACAGTACGACACTATTTTCACTGCCATGAGTGGAACACAATGGATCTGTTGACTCTCACTAGCTTTCATGTAAACATCAATCTAAATCAGGAGGTGTATACAGCACAGCGTGTGCAATAAATGTGTCAGTTAGGAAAGATGGCCCCACACGCACAGGAAATCTAGCGAACAACACCAAAACCACATCCTCCAGACAGTAAGAAATGCCTGACTATGCCAGACCTCTAACTATCTATAGAGCTGCACCAGAGGAAAATAAAGCAGCATGTGCCTGAGTCATTCATCTGAGACCACCAGGAGAGAAAACAATATGAAACAATATAGATAGCCCACATGATCCACTGGTCCACTGATAAAACCGGGAAAGAGAGACTCATGCTGACAAAGAGGTGACAAACAGCAGGTACAACAGAGAAGAAAGGAATAGCAGATACAACATGCTTAGAGCATTTGGAAGACATTGTTGCTCCGATGCCATTCTCTACATTTTTAAGAGAAAAAATTGTTCAGAAGAGGTTTCCTGAACCACAAGAGTTGATAGGACAGATGTTCTTCTCAAGAGGCAAGAGGATTGCAGCCATTTTTATAGTTTTTCCCATAGCGCCCTACACTGTTATACACACACACATATATATATATATATATATATCTATATATACACTGTATATATAGATATATATATATATATATACATATTAATATAACGTTATAATATATGTATAACATTATTGATATTAAGGAGATTAGAAAAGAAGAATATATTTGGCATCATAAATGATTCTTAATGATGTGGACAATGAAGCCATGAAGATTAATATATGATTTTTCTAGGGGAAAATGGATCTGTGAAGTCTGCTGGGAGATGAATTCCCCCTGGTGGTGTCTGGATGCTGCTTGTGGTGATGGTGGATACTATTGATGGAATTCCTTGTTCCTGGATGCCATCTCTTTCTCCGTAATCAGGTGGAGCCTATTCCCAGTGGTGAAAAGAGGGAGTCGGGCTGCAATGAGTTGCATTGAACGCAACAGAGACAAGCATTCATGGGAGCTGTGTGCAGTTTATACACTGCATGGTGGTGGCCAGTTGTATTTCTGATTAATGCAGGAGACCCCAATTGGTTGAGAGATGATGAGGAGGGGGCTGCAGTGACAGTGTGGGAAGTTCCTCCTCAGAGTGTGTTGAGGTCATCGGTGGCCTGCAGAAGACCAGCAGGAGGACTTCTCCATTTGTGATTGAATTTGGCTCTTGTCTACAGCTGTGTTAACATCCGGTTGAGTGGGAAAACAATGCAGTGTGTTTGGGTTTGTGTGTGACAGAGAAATCTGTCCAACCTGTGGTGGTGTATTGTGTGCACTGGACTTCAAGAAGGACTGCTATTGTAAGATTGATATGGAGTAGGAGTGATAGAGAGACAGTAAAACAATCATAAAAGAGAGAGCGGTAGCAGGGGAGGAGAACAGAAGTCAGCCACCCCATCATATGGCTGCAGCATTCACACTCACACACACACACACACACACACACACACACACAGGAATCTGGCAATGGTGAAAATGACAATCATTTATTCATCTTAGCTGGGTGTCATGACTGATAAATAGGACAAGCTGTAGTCTGGATTTCAAACTAATTTCAAACTTAACCTTGTAATATGAACTGCATAAAAATATCACACAGGCCAATACAACTCCAATCATTACTGAAGGGCAATACAAACTCAGCATCTTATATTAAATAGTCAACAGTTGTGCGCTGCTGAGCGGATTCAACAGCTTCTGTTCAGTAAATACAGCCTGTGTTGATGGACGTAATGACGAGGTATTCCATTATGCGTGCTTGTTATTCATGTCATTCTGTTGGCCTCTGGTCACAGAAGGCTGCAAAACAATTTGGATTTAGTTGTCCACATTGGACAACTGTCAAACATTGCCATTTGATAGTCAAGGGAGCTATGCATGTTAGGCATGAGATCCAGGTTGGATGTTTAGGCTAGGCGTCCACCAGGTCTGTGTAGGCTTTACAACCGCAACAGCCTCCGCCTGAATGCATTTTACCATTGCCAAATATACTGCATATAAGAATAAATGGGAAAAACATTGTTTGGAGTTGAGATCAGTCCAAAATATTAACAGCAACATGAATACATTATATCATCCAAAGTGTGTAAAATGTAATATACAGTGACACACATCGATGATCGATGTTGATATTCAATGTTCATGTTAGGCATCCATGTTAAATGTTCTGGTATGCTGTCCATATTAGGAGCCATTTTAGAAATCCATGTTTGATGTTCAGACTAGGGTCCATACTAAATATTTAGAGAATTGATGTGAGCTTTCCATGTTAATCGTCCATGCTAAGGCCATGTTGGATGTTTAGGTTGTTTAGGTCCACATCAGGGGTCCTTTTAGACATCGCCGTAAAATGTTCAAGTATTTGAAGTTAGTTATTAGAGGTCCAGATGTTCAGGTCCATTGTCTGTGCTGTTAGCTGTTCGTGATGCGGGTGAAGAGCGGCTTCTCCTTCTTCTTTAATGCCACTAAAGAAGACATCTTGCTATGGGTCCTTCAGGTGCTTCAGAGTGCATCCAAACACTGTTTCTCGTACTTGGGGAAGGTTTGGTCCCAGCCTCTGAAGTGTGTCCAAAGGTGGACCACCAGATCAGGACCATGTCATGCTTCACAGAGGAAGACTAGTTTGTCTGAAATTGTATATTTGAAATTCTCGAGCTGCTAATATACAAATATAATATATGTGCATATTAGCAGCTCAAGAACATGAGAAATTCACCACAATACCAATACTCTTTCTTTGTTGTGTCTCTCTTCTGTTGCTGAGACAGAGACAGTCTCCTGCCGCAGGGTGAGCTTCTAGAAGAAGCTCTGAACCAGTCCTCTAGGAGAGTATTGGTGTTGGAGCCAGGTGCTAAAGCTGAGAGAAGAACTAGAAGAGAGCATTCAAAGAAGTATTCGTCCACGTAGGATTACAATTTAACACACTCTAAGGGGCTCCTCAGATGAAGGAAGATTTAACTAACTTTAATCATGTTGTTTGTTTGTGTGTTTCTTTGTCTGTTTGTTTGTTTTTAAAACAAATTGTCAATTGAATTTCACAACTATTTTTGGTTGTTATTAGGTTTTAAATAAATAAGCATTGCAACTATTGCTTTCAAGTTGCATTGATATTCTTTAAAAGTTGTAATAAGTACTTATTTATTCATTAGTGCATCCTTCTATTTGATGGGATGGAGGCGTGAGACGTTTCCTCAGGGCTGTGTGAGTAGGACCGGCCAACAGGGCCTCCACAACCTGCTGCTGGGTAAAGAAGAGCAGATCAGGGGGCCGTTCAGCAGAGAGGAGACTGGAGCCAGCGCTCCACAGCACAGTCACACAGCAGCAGCTCACACTCAGGGACCCTGGATCCTGCTCTGAGGCTGAAGGTTGATTATCTGATATTTTTCTTGAGGTTCATCACCTCATGAGATAAGGACTGGAGGGATGAAGAATGGATATGAGATCAGAGATAGTGAGAGAAGAAAAAATGTAGTAAACTATGTTTGAAGGACAGATGATTTATTGTACTATAGAGGAATCACTATTGTTTCATTCCTCACATTATTGTGTCATTATCCTCTCAACAAAAACTATTGTAAGTAATGGTCAATATATGTACAGCTATCACTGGGGTTGTCCGAAGAATACAATAAACGCATGAGCAGTATTGAGAGTGTATAGTTGTAGCAATAGTGGCAGTAGTCTTAGTCATAGTGTTAGTGCTAGTGGATCACCCTGGAGAGTGAGGGTCAGAAGCTGCTGCTGGGCCATCTGTAGCCCTCCACTGTCAGAGGATGGAGCCTCAGCATCAGGTCCAGATGGGTCAGGTTCAGTACCAAGCTGGCTGCTGACGGTCAGCCTAAAGCCAGCAGGTAGGCTCTTCACACCTCGTCCTTACTCTGAATGAATATGATAGTCATGGTTGCTATGACCACAAGGGCTTTCATTTTATCAGTATGCTGAAAATGCAAAACTAGATTTGTATTGTTTTATCCATGCATATAGTCATTGTATTGTATGTTTTTGATCCTCTATCATTATTTGTGTTTTATCTGTATGCATGTTGGAAAAAAAAACCTACCCTCATGCTGTTGTATGTTGTATGTCTTGGCACTTTACAATTTTTATAATAATTACTATAATTTATAATTACTATGATAACTCTTTGTATCTTGGCACTTGAGATGTATACAAGTAATGTTTAACCTAGCAATTGAAATGCTTGAAAGTGGTTCTGGTGACTTTCTTACTGTACTAACAGCAATGAAATCAGCAATGAAATCAAAGTCGCTTTAGATAAAAGCGTCTGCTAAATGCCCTGAATGTAAATGTAATTACTTGTAGTTTAACTACTAGTTAAACTACTCCATATGGCTTTATTAGACAACTTCCAAACAGTTGAATACTATTAGATAATTGATTCCAGCTGACCAGCCGGGCTCTGCTGAGAGCCTCTAGGTAGACCGTGTAGTGCTGGAAGACATGTGGAGCGGTCTTAGAGCCTCTAGGTAGACTGTGTAGTGCTGAAAGACGTGTGGAGCAGGGCTGAGAGCCTCTAGGTAGACCGTGTAGTGCTGGAAGACATGTGGAGCGGTCTGAGAGCCTCTAGGTAGACCATGTAGTGCTGGAAGACATGTGGAGCGGTCTTAGAGCCTCTAGGTAGACTGTGTAGTGCTGGAAGACATGTGGAGCGGTCTGAGAGCCTCTAGGTAGACCGTGTAGTGCTGAAAGACGTGTGGAGCGGTCTGAGAGCCTCTAGGTAGACCGTGTAGTGCTGAAAGACGTGTGGAGCGGTCTGAGAGCCTCCTTCTGACTGGTCCTGGGCACCACCTCCTGCTCCAGCTGGGCCATGCTGGCACACTATAATATGGATGCACTAGTTACATAATACATACTGCATCATGAAGAGCATGATTTGTTATTTGTTCTTTCCCATAACTATATGATTAAAAAGGTTAATGAAGGTTAAGTTGGAAGCATAGCGTGGTGACATTTGCTTGCAAAAATAGCTTTTAGAAAAATGACAGATTCAGATTAGTCTTAATGAAAAGATTGGACATTGAAGAATAGTTCACACTATTAGATGGCTGATATTGATAATCAATCCAGTTAGTATATTGAATTATAATAGACCTACCAGTGTTGACCTCACTCTCTTATATCAATCATAATGTCATAATGTAGCATATAAAAGTAGTTACTTGTGTGTGTTGTTGTGTCAGACCCACATCACCAAACATGCAGAGGAGTTCTCTACTGCTTGATTTGTTATTATTCATTCGTTCATATAATTATATCATAAGTGATAATGTCATTGTTGCCATTATTATTACCACGTTATTTAGGACTAAAGAATGTAGGCCTTGTGTTGAACCTCAAACAAAAAACCCACAACCAGGGCATAATATCGATTGAACTTGGTAGGCCAAGTAGGGCACATGATTTATAGTTCTGACCGTAACTGTGATAAATGCATTGATACATTTTCAAAAGCAAGTCACAGCTTGAGAGAAAACTAATGTCAGTCTATTGTCGAAGTAAGCCATTTATTAAAAAAGAAAGAAATTGCCACACAAAAGGCAAATAAAAGAACATACAAAATCTTAGAAATAGTTCAGCAAACCGCTTGCAAATAAAAGAAAAATTCAAATAATATTTCAGAATAGAATAGAATAGAATAGAATAGAATAGAAATACTTTATTAATCCCAAGCAGGGAAATTGCAACGTAGCAGCAGCATTAGAATACACAGAATGAATGCAATTAGAAATAAAAAGTGTATGTATATAAAAATATATATATATATTAAAAATATAAATATAAAAATATAAACTAAATATAAACTAAAAATATAAACAAAATATAAACTAAACTAATTTTAGTGCAAGATTTTTTAAAGAAAGCACACCACTCTATGGGCTGTCGTGGTCAGCCTTGGAGATAGGTGAGGGTCGTTAAGTCGTTTTGGGTGAAAGTGTCTGCTAAATGAGTTTGTGAATGTGAGTGTGAATGTAAATGTGAATGTGAATGTGAATGCAAATGTAAATGTGATATTAAAAAATTCTAAAAATCATATTTCAGCACACCACTCTATGGGCTGCCGTGGTCCGACCTGGAGATGAGGTGAAGGTTTACTGACCTTCTATAAGTCGCTTTGGAAGAAAGCATCTGCTAAATGCCCTACATGTAAATGTAAATGTAAATATATATGTAAATGTGAATGTGAATGTGAATGTGAATGTAAATGTGAATGTGAATGTAAACATGGATGTGAATGAAGGTGGGTTGTACTGGTTGTTGTACTCTTGAACATTTTAACCCTTGCACGGATACTTTCACATGCCAGTGGACACCTAAATCAGACTAAAGCCACCTAAATCAGACCGTAGAAACCGTAGACAGTCTATATCAGTCTACCATAGACACATATCAACCAGGTATTTCAGGAGCTGTTGTAGAGGCCTGGGCTCCGCCAGGTGCTTTTATTTGAACATGAATATTCCTGTGAATCACAGCTACCTGGCTCTACCTCAGCAACAATACCTCCTACTGTATTTCAGTATATAATGGCTATAGACAGATGTGACAGTACTGGTGCCAATGTGGGACAACTTCAGCAACTTGGATACCTGAGTTACCAGCTGGGAGGCGACCTCTCTGAGGGAGGCTGTCATTGGATGGAGGATACAGATCTGGAAAGTATCCAAAGCGGGAGCAGCCTTTCCATGTGTTTTTTGTCTGCCGGAGCCTGATGGACTGTGGCCTGTTATGGGCCGGTCTTGATCAACTATGGGCCGGTCAAATGGGCCGATCAAATATGGGCCAGGATTTCAATAGTCCTGGGCTATTGTTTTGGCCTTTGTCCATGACCGGTTGTGTTTCAGTTTTAAAATGTAATGACCATTTTATGTTAATTTCATTTGAATTGCATATTAAATGTGTGTATGTTAATGTATAACTGCTGCTGTGTTTTCTAGATGTAAATGTATACATGCTGCTGTGTTTTTTAGATGTTAATGTATAAATGCTGGTGTATCTTCTATATGTTAATGTATGAATGCTGCTGTCTTCTAGATGTTAATGTATAAATTCTGCTGTATCTTCTATATGTTAATGTATAAATTTTGGTGTGTATTCTTGATGTTAATGTTTAAATAGGCCTATATCCATTTGTCAAAAGGTAAAAAGTGGCCTTCTGATTCAGCTCTCCATGAATACAAAGGACGTATATAGTCAACCCGGTCTGCACACTGAAAAATAAATACTGATTCCAGCGTCAAATTTATATAAACCAAATTATCCATGAAAAGGAGTGTCTAGCTTTGCTAATGATGTAAAGTATCCGAGGCTAACTTGAAGATTTGCAAAGTAAATGTACACATTCCAGACTGATTGAAAAAAAAGCTATTTTCCAAAGATGTGACTTGTAAAAGATGTGAAAGACTAATATATTTGATGACAGGTAAAATGTGTGTATTTCAGGCTGCAGTGCTCTCTAGTCACAGTAGTGTCTCGCTACTTCCTAAAATGTGGCCCGGTGTTTCTTGGCGTTTGAAGTGGCTCAGTTGATCCTACCACAGGGAGGAGAGGTCCAAACATCATCATCATTATCACGGAGTCACCGAGGAGAAGGGCACCGGAAAATTCTTTGAACTCTGCAAGTAGGCTACCTTAACTCAGGGTGGGATGACAATTACACATTACCATAATTAGACTCTGCAGTTTGGCTAACGAGAGAATAGGTGAGAATATTTATATATGGGTGACATTTTTCTAGATTTTTTTTAGAAAAAGCGTTGATTTGTGGTAAAGCCAATGTTAATTATAAGGGAGTTCAGACTTTTGTCATTCAGTATGTGTTTAAGTCAGTCCTCGTCAGATGCTTCATCAAATTGGTCTTTCTTATTTTCTTTACAACTTAAAAATTTTAATGGTCTATTGAGACCATTGAGTGTGAGTCAAAAGTCAGAATGTTTTATAATCTGAACTGTTAATATAATAATGTTGTTTAGTTGGCTGTTAATGAAGCTAAAACTCTGCAACTAGAAGGACTGAATGAAATTTGTTAAATGCCTCCAATGATAAATAACACACAGGCTAACTTGGACATGAGGTCCTATGTCCAAAATTCTGAACTACCCTCTTCAGGCAGTGGAGCCATCTCTTTCAGTAGGCCTACTTTTTGTAATCAGTGTTGCACCAGGGTGTAGCTTTACTAATATGATCAGCATTTAGCTCTTCACTGCAGCTGGATTAAATTGCCAGTGGTCAAAAAGATTCTACAGATGACAGTCTTGAATAAAGAGCACCCATGCATGGCAATGGACACAACACCAAACAACTTAAACCACAGGAAAGTAAATTTTGCATCAGGGAACCTTGACCTTGATATCAAGTGTGGCAAGACTTTTTTGTCAAGCTATCAACAAACAAACAATTTACAAACAGTAAACTTGAGTTTACGTATGAAGTCAGTATGAAAAACAATGAAAAAACCATGTAAGCCTTTAGTCTTTTAATAGTCATCTCTAAGCAGAGAGAATTTGGAACAAGTTAGTAGCAGTTAAGCAGTGCCATGGTTATAGGTCCTTCATTCGCTTTTCCACCTTGCAGTGATGTGGCGTGTCAGTAAATGGCAGCTGACAGCCAATAAGCTGCTCAGTAGTACTCACCACACTCAGCAGGCCGGAGGAGGTGCTCCACTGATTGATAGATCTGGAAGGCATCGGAGCAGCATAACAAATGATGATTAATGTCTGGGTGTCTGTGACGGATGGCAGGGCTTGGCCATGTGAAATCACCTTTAATTGCTTCATGTACAGATAACATGTTTTTGTTTAGTTTTGGTCTGTTCCCGTCACCATTTGCGGTTTGTGGCCTCAAATGAATCCATTATATTCATAATGCGAATGTATGGTTCAAGATTCAATGGAATAGGCTTACACACAGTGTTATGCAACTAAAGGCACATTATTCATCTATTGTTTAATTATATTTACTTGGAAGAGAATACAGGGCAGTAGGTGTATGGCAGATATTCAAGTTTGAGTTCACTATAGTTTATTGCCTGCTAGTTTCATTCTTTGTCATATGAATATTCATGTTTTACTGTTAAATGCCAAAGAACAGTTCAATCTTAAAGAATTAAATGAAATGCGTTATGAGACACAACGTCCTTGTGCCCACATACCCACTTGATACCCACCCTGGCTGTCAAGGAGGTAGGTGGGCATGCTTCCGTGGCAGCCGACCTGATCTTAACATGATAAAAACTGTGTTTAAAGCTACATTAGGTCGCATAATTTCACTTAACAAGGCTTAGAGGTGTCTATATCATGCTTAATGAAGCCATAGTGCCAGTGCATAATTCATGAATTTATCTCTCTCTTTCTCTCACTCTCTTCCACCTTTCTCACTCTCCACCTTCCTCATGCATCCCTCTACCTCTCTGTCTTTCTTTCTGTTTTCATGTTTCTCCTTCACTCTCTCTCCCCCTGCACCAGTCTCTCCACCCCTCCATGTCTCTGGAGCTTTGGTTTAGCTGATCAGCAACTTGGCTCATTATGTGTTGATTTAGGATCTTTGACTGCAGACCATATGCTGCTGAGTGCTACTCCATGCCCTTAAGCTAGATTCAGTTCAAAAGTACTGGAGAATACAGAGCCATCGGGCGACCATTTAGTTGAAGACCGATTCTCTCCGGCCTGCTTCTTAAAGGCAGAATTCAATTACACTTATAATCTACAATGGACTTTTTTGTCTCCAGGTCATTGGAACTAAATGTGCCACTCTATGAAACAACCCGAGGACCGCCTCTTCCATAGAGATTTGACCACTTCCTGACTTCCTAATTAGCCATATCAACTCTAACTATCTATGGAGTCTATTTCACTCTGTTTCATTTTAACAGTGCCTTAAATCTCTGCCTAAAAAGTTTTCATTTTCCATTTGTTGAACTTAATGTCATTACCAATGCAATGTTGCTAAATAGCAGGTGAAAACAGGTCAAGATGTTTTGCTATCTTTCAATCAACATTCATGACAATCTGACATGGTAATAAGGGATCATGACAACATATCAGTGTTCCCCATAATGAAAACATGTATGGTCATTCCCTGCCCCAAGCTAACCTCCTCTGCTAAAAGTTCCCTGCTCCCCCCAGCTATCCACTCAAGTTTGCATCTTAATATTACTGTACAGATCAGCACTTGTTGTCTCTCGTGACTTCCTTTAATAAGTCGTATGACAACTGAAGATGATGGCAAACCACCAGATGAGGTCACTTAAATATCCCAATCCACATGAGAACAGTTTGATGAGATGCAGAGTTGCTGCAGAAATGTTATCATGATGTACAGGGATAATATGAGGATACCCAGGGGTGACCCTGGGTAAGGTGTGGCAGTCAAGTTGATGTAGGAGACAAGACAGCTTGGTTCTGCTATGCAAATAACATTACAAAGAGCAAAAAGTACATTTGCATGATTTCATACTTGAAGCTGCTGTAAGATTTGTGAGTTGTAAAGAAAAAGAACAGAAGAGAGCATGTCTGCACCCACCCTCCCTACAGATGGATAAGTGATGCATTTCAAGACCCTGTGTTTGACAGAGAAGGTGGATTCATACAGGGGAAACATGCAAAGTGTCCACCTTGTTTGGCATGCGTGAGTGAATGAGTGAATCATAGCAGAAGGGACTGCAGTGGGTAACTAGACCTATGTTAACACTGCAAGGGTTAGAGGTTCAATCTCCACTGAAGCCACCTCTGCTAAGAAAGTATGCACACATTGTAAGTGTCCACCAAATGGCATATGTTGAATGATGAATACAATTCAAAAGATGAACATGCAAACTTTTAGTTTAAGGTTTGATGCATTTACACAATATGTGACTTATTGATTTTCACCCCATCCTTCATCAGCATGCATCACAATATCTGCTAATGACGTTGTTCATTTTAAAAAAGCACAATGGGCTTATTGTTATGAAGGTGTTTGTCTTAGCAGATTTTAGATAATGAAAAATTAAAGAATATTGGTGATGGATGAATGGCAAAACTTAAAATTGTCATCACTAGTCATCACTAGCTTTTTATCAGCAATTGTTACACACGTGGAGGTCTATGTATTTATTTCCTAAATCTCACTCCTGTAGAAAATCCACAAAAAAACTATCATTATTGCAGTTGGTAACTAGATCAATTCCAGTTTGTATCGAAAACCTGACCGAAATAGAGCTGTGGCTAATCCATAATGAAGGATATATTGGACATATTTCTAACAGGATTTACACATAGGTACTAACCCTTTAAATCTGGGATTTCTGTTAATTAGATTCCACACATTTGCAGTATTGATTGTTTTCTTAACAACCCTAATCTGATGTAAGTGCATCTTTACACATTAAGATGCTGTGTACACCAGAGATAAACGCATCTACCAGACAGACATCACTATGCCTTTACAATAAAAACAACTTAAAACATAATTGTATTCCTCAAGACCATATGTATGACATCAATGTTCAAGGATATCTCAACATCTGAAAAACAACCATCCTGCACAATGTTTTTAGTGGCTGATAGTTTTTGTACTTCAGAGGACTTTAGATGTCCTCCCAGTGCCCTTGTGGATCAGACCAGCATGTTGCCAGATAAAGACCCGAGACACAGTTCACTCTGGACTGATAATAAACCCCCATCGCACAGATTAATCAGTCCCTCCCGAAGCAGACATCAGGAAACATAGCTTAACCACACTGCTAGGGAGTCTGCAAGATTCTCCTGGTGGGTATGCTTCTCGTCTCCATGACAAGTACTGACAATGCACACAGGTGCACGCACAATAACACACAGGCACACACACACACACACACAACACACACTCATAGATGCATGCAAGTCACACTTAAAACTAAAACAAATATATCCTGGAACATGAGAGGAGCCTGTCGATATATAGGCCCATACACTTCATACAAGCACCTCATACAAGCACAACACAGACACTCTCATCTCCATATCAAGTACGAGGCGGGTGCTGAGAGCGTTCTCTGTGAAAAGGTCAATTTTCCACCACCTAAGCAGCTGTTTTTTTCCTGCAGGTCTCCAGGCCGCAGTAGAAGTCAAACCTCCTTCTGCTCTCTGGAGCCACACCAACCCAAGTGACAGAAACTGTTAACACAAATTGTTAAGTGTCTATGGCAGTGCTACTGAATGCATTGTTATTGGCCTGAGGAGGGTGGCTAAGAAGGCCACTATTGCTCTCCAATATCAATATCTAATGTATACATTTTGCTTTAAAACATGCTGGTTGTTGAGGCGTATAAAGCAATGTCACAGTGTCTATGAATTTGGCTTTGAGTTCTATTTCATCGTAATTGCATTGTCTTGTGATTCGCATGTCAGTGCCGAAAAGTGACTTTTAACACAAGGCATGCTAGGGGGGTGAATCAGGCCCAGGGCCCTGCCCACAACTGTATTCTGTCCAATGCCATGCATTCCAGGGACCACTTTAAGAACAAAGATCATCATGTCCGAGACTCTGTGTACCACTCACTGGCCCCTTAACAGCCGACTACATCCAGTTTGTCCACCAGACTACTGCACTTCTGGATTGGCCCAGACTTTCAGATGCCTGGGGGCAGGACATGGCCAGATGTGGACGATGGAGTCCATACTGCTGGCCTCCCTCGGTGAGGCCAGCCACGTCCACTGCTCCTCCCAGGTACCTCTCCCTCAGGCCATTAGAGTCCTGGCTGTAAAACAGAGAGTAAGGTTGTGTTAAGGTGAGCTCGGTGGGTTTCCTCCTCCAGTCCCCCCCCACCCAGCCAGGAGCACCACCCTGGGCAGAGTGTCTGCCCAGGGTGTTTCCAGAACATTGGCATTGCCAATGTCCTTTAGTATTTCTTACACTTTGAATTTGTCCGTAACTTTCCTAGCATGGTGTACACTATAACTGTCTGGGTACTCAGGTTTTAACTAATTTGCCATGTTAACTTGAATGTGGCTGTTTTACTTGAAGTGCTAATCATCCTGATAGATTAATGAGCCATACTCTGTATTCAGGACATCTCAGTTCTGATAAACTGTCTGGAGCCCAATGAAGCACGCGGAACTGACAGGAGGGACAAGCTCTTCAGTTAGCACACTACTATCACTTGGAGGAGACTTTTTTATTTTTTGTTCTTACCTCTGTTAGTGGAGCAATTGAGATATTATGACAGCGGTTTCAGTGATACTGTTCTTATTATATGCATATTCCTATTGTAATTGGACAATCAATCTTTAAGTCTGTTGTCCGTTTTAACAACCATGCACATTTATTTACAGTAACTATTGCAATCCCAATATGACATGCTGTACCACTTTTCAGAATTACATATCTGACATTTGGAACTGTTCTTATAATGAATCCTTTAGACTACAGCCTACAGCAAATCTGAAAGATAAGGAATAACAGTGAGAGTGTGAATATTAAGTGTGTGTGTGTGTGTGTGTGTGTGTGTGTGTGTGTGTGTGTGTGTGTGTGTGTGTGTGTGTGTGTGTGTGTG
>JAOPUH010049246.1:0-13746 GCA_027123175.1 Urophycis cirrata | reverse complement strand
GTGCTTCACCATCACTGTGTTCTGAGTGTGTCACTAATTCACGATTGGGTTAAATGCAGAGACCAAATTTCCCTCACAGGATCAAAATCAGTAATTCTTCTTCTTCTTCTTCTTCTTCTTCTTATTGCACTCATCTATCCCATGTACTGCTGGCCATTGTGAATTTCTCCTAAGGGGGATTAATAAGGGAATATCTTATCTTATCTTATCTTATCTGTTAACGTTTCATGTGTGAGGCTTGTAGTGAGCTCTGTGGGTGCAGCTCATCATCACTCAGTCTGGCTCATCTCAACAATGACTCCCTCCACCATGAAGACAGACTGGGACAAATAAAAGTATCATGAGACACAGTTAGGAAGAATGCTCATGACTAGATTAAAACCCGGGATGAGAGCAAATGAGGTCCTTGTGTCCATGTCCACATCCATGAAACTATTTGAAAGAGTTTCTGTGAATAAAGTATCTGAAATAAATTTTTCAATTCATTCAGACAGTTTTCATGCATAGGAACTATGCACAAATAATCTAGATATTGCTTTTCTTCATATTATTCTTCTTCACACCAAATGTCTGCAATTAATGGAGGCTATACGACTGAACCTCGAAATTTCATTCCCACTGTATTACAAAGGTCTACTTCTGTATACCTGTGCTATGTTTATTTTCATTTTTGTCAACTTTATACTTTTTATACTTTTAACTTAACTTTTAACATCCAAAGAACTCCCATAGAGATAACATTGAGTCTTTTGACCTCGCCTACTGCCTTGCTCCTTTTGCCTTTGATTCTTTTGTAAAAATTCCTCTTTGAGGCACATTTCTCAAATTACAGCCAAGGTAACTGCTCCCGTTTTGGGTGTCTTGAGTGCAGACTAGCCAGCCAAACTAGTGAAAAACTGTTAGCAGCTAGTCCAGCACCAACCAGCACTGGAGCTACATGGCGGTTCGATCCCCACCTCAACTAAATTAACCTCAATGATTACGGGAAATCCTATCCACAAGTAATTCCTCGCATGGAATTACATTTTCTAGTTCAGCATAGTGGTAGTGTTGCTGACTTTGTTGATATCTGCCAAAACAAAATATAATATACATTGCAATATAATAGAAGGATATGAACATGGCTTATTTTCTACATACATCATATGACACAACTGATGTATAAAATAAGTCATGTTTATATCCTTCTATTATATTGTATTATATATTACATTTTGTCCTGTATCACTTTTCATTTGATAAGTTTTGCATTTGCAATTGTACGTTCTGCATTACTTATTGTCTTACCATTTATAGGTGAACCCCAGGAAGAAAAGCTGACTGCAGCATTGTCAGCTAAAAAAGAAAAACAATAACTAACTATAATCATGTTTCAACTTGTGCTCAACAAAACACTGTCTGGTAAACATTTAGCTCACCTCATGGACTCCTCGTATCCTCACAGCCTGTAATTGGTGAGGACTTGGGTTGGAATGATGTCCTGACACCAAACCCTTCTACTGAAAGAGCGCCATCATTCCCTCATTGTACACGGCCTGCATGGTGGTGCCATTTGATAACATTGATCGCATGTTACCTTTAGCAACCCCATCGCCATCCATCCAATATACACAGCAGACATTCATATCTAATTGACTCAAACTATTCTAGGCAATTTGATCACAACCCAGATAATGTGTTTTTTATTCTTCAGGTATACCGATGCTACGACGGTATTTTACTGCTTTTGAATAATCAAGCAGTACTCTATATACTCCATGAAGATATTTCCAGCTCAAAAGTCAGACTGCTGTCGCTATATTCAATTCCATTGCATTTCCTGAGAAATGTACCTGATGAATATATTGTATTATCATGTTATTGACCACAGCATCAGCATAAACATGTATATAGATATCATCACACACACACACACACACACACACACACACACACACACACACACACACACACACAAACCTCTTTGTTGCATGCCGAATGCAACAATATTCCTATTTTTCAAATTGATTTACTTTACTTTGACAACACAAAAATAGCAATGGCATGACCCAAACAGAAACTAAACATGCCATTGGCACAGAGCAACCAGGGCAAAAGGTTGATATATTTTAAGTTTAATTAAAAACACGCAATGCTTTTTAAAAGTCTGTCCAGTGGTCGCTTAGCAACCAGCAGCTTTAAAACCACCAGTTTCTCCAAAACCTCCGTTTGTGGCCGTGCCTGGAAGTAGGTTTCCCAGCCATGCGCCGAGGGACTTTGCATGCATAATTACATGCCACAGCCATTCAAATGCACGTATTTATTGTCATCGTCTGTTAATTTTGCTTGGCAAAACAGTCTCACCGTAGTGCCTGGCCGAGTGATGTAATGTGTTGACATCAGCGAGCGGCGGTGACACTGGCTCCAGCAGGCTGGGCTCTAACCAAGTGGAGCTAAAGTAGTCCCAACACGGAGCGCCGCATGGCCACCACATGGCACACAGAACAGCAACCTCAACAGGTCTGATGCAGACAGCATGCGTTTCGCCTACGCTAAGGACAACAAAAAAAAACCCATCCACATATCCTGTAAATCCAAAAACGACCCATTTGTAGTTGTAAGATTTTTACAAAAGGCAGGCAGGATTGGTCTTTCCCAATATGAATTACATTCTAACAGAAAAGAGTGTGTGTTCGGCAAGTGTTGGGGGCCAGTGGCCTCCTCTCCCCACCACGCACCATCCCGGGCCTCCCCTACTCAGGCAACATACGTAGTCTACAACATGCCAGGCCGGTGAAAGACCTCCCCTCCAGTGTAGGGACTAAACCGGACACGGGAGGGAGCAGGCGTCAAACAATAGCGCTTACACAGTGTTAACCACACCAAGCCTGGGTGTAACAGCCAGCGGGGGGGGGGCTCAGTCTATGCCCTGGAGGCCTGTCTGGTTGTTTACGGTGCTACACAGTCAGGGTTGCAGAGGCAGGCAGGCGGAAACGCGAGCTGGGCTTTACTTTGATCCACTCCTTGGGCCGCTCCCTGGACAGTAGTTGCAACCCTTTCCACTTATCACACTGCTTCACCATTTGAGTTCTTCCCACTCTCTTTAAAGTAAACTCATTCTCTCTCATCCCTCTCTCATGAGCTCTCGCTCTAATTCTTCCCCATTTTTCTCTCATTGTGCATTTTTCCACCTCTTCTGATGATTTCTCTCTACCTCTTCCTGTGTGTCTCTCAATAATTTGATCCCCTTTCTTATCCTGCTCGTCTTCATCAGTGCTTCTCCCTTGCTTTCTCTTTTTTGTTCTTCCCTTAACTCTCTGGATTTCCCTCCCCCCTGATCCCAGAGGTGTGAGGAAGTGCTTACAGCGAGTATTTGTGGGGGCTGCAGTCAGCCAGACATGCGGTCTGGAGAGAATATCAAGCAGAGATCAGGTGACAGAACAACGGAACAGCAATAGAGATATAAATATTCCTCTTCCCTGTCCCTGATTATTCCTCCAGCTCCCTGTGGGCAGACAGGAGGATGAGGAAGGTGGCGGTGGTGGGAGGGTAGGGTGCTCTAAATTACTTTTTTTGTTTCATTCCTTCCTCCCCCTCTCTACCATTATCTTCCATTCTGTTATCCACAGCTCGCCCCGTCAGCAGCATTCCCTCCTTTTCTATCCATCAGCCAAACATTCCCCCTCCAGGTACAGGAAATAAAACAATAACAAAGGTCAACAGCTTAATCATCCCTGCATTAAAACAGATATATGAAATAACTGGGGGCACAGAGGAGAGAAAGAAAGAAGGAAGAAAGAAGGAAAGAGAAAAAAGACTGACTGACTGACAGCCACCCTGAGGGCTGGGTTTCCAGCGCATAGATGTGATGAGACACAGGTCTGCTTAACTGGACTGATTGGAATAGACTCTTCCAATCAGTCCATTTCACACTCATCACTTATCACGTATCTCATCACAACTGTGAGGGCTGGAAACCCAGCCCTCACATGCTACCAGCCCAGACACGTCTCTTGCAGCTGGCGCGGGTGTGTGTCCGGGTCGGCAGGTTGACATCCACAACACAGCATTCCCAGAGGAGGGTCACATAGCTGGAAGAGATTCGGGTTTCCCGTGGTCCATTTGTTAGAGAGCATCCTGCTGGGTGGGGTACCAGCCTGTATCTCATGTAATCTGTAAACTGTAATGCCTTCTGGTACATGGGTCTCTCGCTGGACTCTTCCCCTACTTCCCCTTTTTATTCACACATACCATGGACTAACTTCTCCCAATTTCTTTTCCCTACACAGGGAAAGCTACACTTCTGATTCAGTCTTCCAGGAGCATGTATACCACTTCCTTTGTTAAAATCCTCTCTTTGTTACAAATAATAAAGGCCTGCCAGAAAAACCCGGAATAGGGTATAGTGAGGCCTATGAAGAAACTATTTACTGTGCACTCATCAATGTGGGCTATGGAGTACTTTATTGCCACAGTCTCATCATCTTCCCTTTAGGCTCCATGTTTACAGGCAGTTCTTTAGTCAGGATGACCACTAGGGACCTGATGCACTTCCTGAAGCAAAACTGTAAGAGGAAATTTCTCAACGAGGGGGCATGTGCCCTCCCCAAGATATTTGCCAAGCTGATTTATTCAGTCTGAGCTTTTTATGACAATGACACCAAGGCATGCCATTGTCATAAAAACCGCCAACTGAATAAATCAGCAAGGCAAATATCTCCTCCGTACTTCTACTGGGTAAATATTTATCAAAAAAGACCTCTCCACGTTGTAAAGCCCACATTGGTGTGGGAGCAGAAGTCTAACTCTGTAAAGTCTGTTCGAAAAGTGACTGCTCTCTTTCTCGTGAACACATTATTTCTGACATAGCCAGATTTTGTCCAATATTCTATGCTGTGTCCCATCTTAGCCATCACCTCTGGTTCTCCTGCTATAACCTTGCCATCCCACTGACATAGTCGTTGATATCCAAGTTGATGATGGTCTCCCACACCTCTTCGTACCGTATCGTTCACAGTCCCCTTCTTCTCCAACATAATGCTTAGTCTGTGAAAGTGTTCCTTGGTCTCTGAATTAGAGTCAAGTGGGCACAGAACATGCGGCAAAGTTCCCCAGCCAATGATTTGTGGTCACCCTCTAAAACACCCAGGCAAAAACCAGTGCTCTTCCTCAGATCCTTGCTGCACACAGCTATGTCATCTGCCAATAAATGTGTGATGCTATTGTCCACTCCTCAAGCACTTCCCCCTTCTTTTTCATACATGAGGTAAAAGTATTCCATGGGATTCATACTGTATGTCCAACAGCTATGAACAAATTCTCCCTCTGGAAAAGACGGTCCATGACCAGACTAAAAATAATTTGCTTGATAATTTGGATGGTTATGTCATAAGACAAACTTTTTGTCACACGTCCCCATGGTGTTCCCCCTTCCCTGGGGTGGACTCTGTGCTTTAACCATCTTTATTTCAGCATGCACCTGCTGCGGGATGTCCTCCGACCCAAGACCCTTGGCAGGGGCATTGAGAGCCCCCTCGCCGGGTAACTCGGCATCTGGAACTTGGTCAAGGCCACATTGTTTGCTAGGATATCATAAACCTGTTCTTCAAGAGCATTACTGCTGCGGGAAAATCGACTGGTCAAATCTCTAGACCAACCAAATTAGCCACAGTGCACTCAGTGCCTGGTAGCCTAAATAAATAATAAACATAAAATAGCTATTTACAACATATTAAAGTCTTTTTGCGTAATCATTTTACACTGAAATGATAACAATAGACCAGAGATCAAAGCCAACCAGCGTGCATTGGCCCATTTTCATGATTATACAACTGTTGAGAAATGTTCCAGCATGCACTGTGTGAGCATATGAAGATAGGTCTATGGGTGTGATCTAAAAAGTAAAAAAAAAAAAAACAGCTATTAACTTTAAGCTTTTACTCTTTAAATACAAAACACCAAGACCAATTTAACCAGCTCAAGGTGAGAACAATTTAGGGTAGAAAAAAGATTCTAGAACAGAAACAGGCTCAGCCAGATTGTAAATCAAAAATAAGCTAAAAACTGGTGTGGTGTGATGCTCAGACCATACACCATAAATAACAGACAGGAAGGTCCAGGTCAAACATTAGAAATGTGCACAAATAAAAAAATAGGGCATTAGTCTCCAAAAACAGAATAATACGCAAAAGAAGGGACAAAATCAGCAGCATGCCAGCCTATATCTCTATAAATTACAAATAGGCCTACATATAAAAGAAAACTTAAGCCAACATAAGTTTTACGAGGAAGCCCAGTGGTGTGCTAGACCTGATAGAAAAAACTAAAATAGATGGCAAAAAACAAACGCAGAGAGGCTACTTAACTGATCATCAGGCATGCAAACAGGTCAGGGGTGCAAAAGATAAGAAGAATGCAGACCTCCTGGGGGAGTCCGGGCCATGCCCCCCAGGAAGGCCTTTTTTAAATAACATGATTGTAAATGCTAATTTGTGATTATTTTTAAGAATCATCTGGTGCTATTCACAAGCTAGCTAGCACTAGCTTTTGATACCCTTATTCATGTTAATTTATAAGGTAGGTTACCTTATTACCTCCAAGGGGCAATTTGTTGCACAGCCAGCAGTAATAGAATCATTCAACACACACACCATTCAATCAATCAAAGCAGGTCATGTTGATTAGTGTTTATCTTACAATAAATAAAGGTTATTCTTTATTGTGTATACTGGTTTGTTTTCCAAGTATTTTGTTTACAGACAATAAATACCTTTTTCCTCATCGGATCTACACAAATCTAGATTTTGGACTAAGTTTGCAATGTCTGTATAATAGCTAGCTTTTGCATATATGCTAATCTGAGACAGATAGAGATAGATAGACAGAGTGTCAGTCTACACATTTTTAGAGTTGTGTGCTAGAAACATTAGCAAGTCCACAATTTTTGGAAGGAGACAGCTTCTTGATTTCTTAACAAAAACCTGTGCTCAGAGGTTGTGGAGGTAGCAGCGGTACAAAAACCTGTGCTCAGAGGTTGTGGAGGTAGCAGCGGTATAGAGTGTTGCTACTCGGACCAGTCTTGGGTATCTGCCTTGGTTTGTTTTCCCCGACCCCAATGGTCCAGAGTTAACTTTGGTTCTGTCCTGAAGATACTCTTTCATCTCGTCTTCTGTGCTACAGGATCTCCCAACTGATTTGTCTGTGGAAACCAGAACTTCCTTTTCTCTGCTCAGTAGCATAGCAGTCTCCTTGTTAGGTGTTGTTCTTTTTTATTTTTCATACACGTTCTCTTCAGCTGGGGGTTTACCGGTGCCTCTGGTTGTGCTGTGCACACTCGGTCTGCCAGCTGTGCAGCTACTGTACAGGCTGCATCTCGTTTATCATCATCCGGACATGAGAATAGTTTGAAACCAGGGTCTAACTGCAGCTGGAGCCTGCTGGTCATCATCAATCAGTCTTTAAGTTTCCACCAAGTGTTAAAGTCTTTAATCAGCTTGCTTTTAATTTTTTTGGTAACAGGGCTGTCATCATTCGTAATGGCCAGGTGGTATCTTTTCAAGTTTGCCGGCATAGGTATTGTAGCAGACAGGGAAATGTTGTCCTCTTCGGATAATACCTCAGTCAGAGTTAGCATGGGTTTCGGCACATTTGTAATGTCCTGAGCTGTATTTCACTGTGCTGCATGGCGATCCAGTATACTGCCATCGATCTTCTTGGTAAAAGTTTGGGTCAAATAGCACTGGTAATGGGCCAGCGTTGCCTCAGCAGTCACTCCAACATTGAGTTTCAATGTGTAGAGACATCCTCAAACAGTTCACGTTCAGGGACATGTTACACCTGACACGCTACACATCTTCGTTCCAATCAGCCAAATCCTTTGGTGCCTCAATAGTGACATATTAGACACATTGTCACTTAAAAAAGGAAACAATCTTTACTCCTGGATTTCCAAAAGGCATCTGCAACTTCAGTGAGTCACATCGCAATGTTTCTGCAAGTGTGCACCACTTCCATTTGTCTCAAGACTCTGTAGTTTCCATGCGTTGACAATAAAATGGGCAGTCATAGTAATTTTTGACTCCATTCAAATAGATGTCCACATATCTGTGGTAAAGCTTAGTGCCTTGCTGTTGTGTTGTGTTTTATGAACTCCAGAACCTTCTTTTTTAGTCTGTCTCTTTGATGTGTGCATGATTGTCTTGCACGCTGGCACTGCATATCCGGGTTCCAAAAGTTTATAATTTTCTTAAAGCCTTCACCATCCACAATGTACACAAGGTCCTCAAAGAATTTCGACAGTTCCATTCCTGACATCATTTCTGTTTTCTTGAGAGAGGAGGCCTTAGGTCCAGCTTGATCTGGGTGTGTAACTGGCAGAACATGAACCAAACATAAGTAATATGCCGATTCTGATATGTTCACATTCAAAGATGATCAAGTGTTAAACACAAACTAAGCATTCTAAAACCTGAGAAAAAACTTGTACTTAAATTCAAAATTTGACTTCCTGTCTTACGAGACTTTACCAAACCATACGATTATTAAAACAAACACAATTGGCGAGTCAAAGTATTTGAATGTTATTATATTCATGATCAATTTTATTTCTAAGGTGTCAACCCTAGTGAACAACAACCTTGGTCACTCCAGTCGACAAAGTATTTAATACGGATAAACCCCAAATACTGAGCACTTGTGTCAGTCTCTGTCCACCACTCAGGAAATGTCGTGATGGAATACAGCCCCTGTAACATTCTCCACTTGACTTGGAATCTCCCATGTGTTCCACCCTGCCAACCTCCCTAACAATATTATAGTTATTGGTTGGTGGAAGAACTCTGGACAGCTTCCTGAAATTCACCAAAGTCAGTTTGTATCAGGATCCTCCAGTTTACAACTTGGATTTCAGTCTGGGGCTCTTCTTGTTGGCAGCTAGCATTGGGTACTTTTAATGGTACTGACTGAATTATGTCGGCACTACAGAGTACCTATTCAGGTTAAATCAATCAATACCAAATGTTGGTACCTGAAAGGCTGAGAGTGTAACTGTTAAGTGAGAGAGTACTTCAATATATGTTAGAGCAGCCACCCCCAATTAGCGGCCCGCAAGAGCAAAGTGTCTGGCCTGTGCCGACCAAGTGACACTACGTCATACTGCCATGAAGTGAAATATCTGCTGCTACAACCCACTACCACTTGTACTACTAATCAAAACAATAATACTACTTATAATAGCAGCAGCAACAATAATATCTGCACATAAAACAATGTTTACTGGTCCAATGAAAAAACAAAACCCAGACAATTTGGCAACCTCTGTTTTCCCTCAACTTGGCAACCTTGACATAATTTGGCCCTGAGTGAGAACTAATTAGGGAACCCTGCATTAGAGAGATAAAGAGAGAGCCTGCAAACTCATTCAAGTTGTACTTTTTAACATACAGCCATTTTCCACCAACATGAACCTAGTTCTAGTTCTTGGCTGGCACTGGTTGGCTCAACCTTGCAAACCTTCTGAGAAGCGGTTTTCCCCTTATGATGTCACTGTATATGTTTGTATACGTCTCCACTTTCCCAGAAAGCGCCAACTTCAAGCACAATGATAGCAATGCAACAACATCTGTTCACAAATGTTGCTCCTGGCTTTGCGAGCCTAGATTGGCATCCAAACATGACTAGTACAACACATTTTTGCTGCTCGTCTTGATTGATATACATACGCATACATTACAGTGATGCCGACAGAATTATACTAGATTAGATTATGCTCATGGTGGTAGCTGATTCGGGGTTGAAAGTGTTTTTTATTTAAGTTACATTTAAGAACGTCATGCCGACCGTTTGGGTCCATAGTGAAGCTCTGTATTTTTTCTGTTTTTGTCTCAATGTAAAGCTGACCAGGAAAACACCTCGTCAAACACAGCACATTTCACAAAGCACGCCGAGAGCCAGCGGCATCTGTTGAGGACGACACTGAGGTATTGACAACTGACTATCAATATCTTCAGGTAATTAATGAGTAAGTTGGGTGAGTTGGATAAGTTGATGTCAGAGATAACTGTGCTTTTTTCACTGTGATGGTTTTGATGTTAGCTTAGCATTTTTGGCTATTTTCCATTTTAGAATGCAACCAATAGTACCTGTTGCAACAATTGCATACCATTTATGGTGACATAATACAGTATGACCTAGAGACACAAACTTAAATTACAGTAACATAAGGTTTCACTTTGCTAGGCGTTATGTTTTATTTTTATTACACATATATATTATTATTGTTGTTGCGGTTGATATCATTGACAGTTTTCGGCTTGTCAGTCATGTTGTTTACACTCTTCATTGACAGCTCTGCCAGCCCTGCTCTCTCCCCGCCCTCATGTGAAATGGATAGGCTCCCGAGGTCACAGCCTTCACCCTGCCACAGAAGACGTTGGTACCCAGTGGAGTCACGCTGCTACCACTCCTAGATCTTGAGAAGGACATCACACGAGCATCCTCTGAGACACACGTGCCAGAGTTCTCACGCAATGGTGATAGGCTGGGGATTGTAGGGATGGGTTTGGAGGGGAGAGGGAGGTAGGGGGGGCTTTTATTTTGTGTGGTGTGTAATGTTTTACATAAATAATGTTGAAATTCAGCTTTTTTTCAGTTTTTACTTTTTTTTTTTTACAACTGATCTTTTTGTTATTACAAAGATTAAAGTACCAATAAAAGGTATCAATACCATATTGGTTCAATTGTGAACAGTACCCAACACTAGTGTTACCGCCTGACCTTCAAATCAGGATTATCTGGGCTCATTTTCACTGGGAAATGATGCTGCCATCCACACTATGACCCTCAGCTCTTTCCTTCAGCTCTCCCAGTCCACAACCTGTCCCTAGTTAACCAGGTGTTACCCAACTTATGTGTTGAGTGTATATTATGTCCATACTCCTCTCTGGGACACTTACAGCTGCCCGGAGTCAAGATTAGGGATGGATAACAATGCTACCACTCTTATCGATACGGTTCTGTGACAGTGCTCTTAATTATTTTAGAATATAACAATTATATTAACAAAAACAAGATATTGCTTTATTCGGAATTCTTTGAAAAAATACGTTCTAGAAATGTTTGTACTCTATCGAGAACAAAAATGAACACGTATTATGAACCATGAAACACAAAAGAAAAGAATGTGTCGTAGAGCAACACAGAGGGTCTGCAGCTGAACTCAGGGACTCGTTATTCTAACCATCCTGAATGACCATCAGTGTTTTCCTTTCCAGGGAATCTGTCATCTACAGTAATGTGTGTGTTTTGCAGGCCCTAGAATAGCACTAGTAACCTATAAACCCTAATAGTAAGGTGCGATTTAAGTAAAAGTTTGCACAACGTACAAACCACCTGTTGTTTCACATCATTGAAGTCGGCTATCCCGTTCAAAGTCGTGTGTTGAAATTGGACGTTGGGCTCATGTTTCCAATGAGAGCACTCACACCGGCAGGGCGATACAGCCGCGTCATAACTCCTAGCACTGTTCAAAACCTTCACCCACTCTCAGCCAATACCTTCAACACAGAAAAAGACAGAGAAGTGAATCTTGCAACGTTTGCTGTCTTTCTTCTACACGGCCCCGCCCTGCTCAGTGCTCCGCAGCTCGTCTGCCGTGAAACACACTTTATATCTCTGGGATTCTGAACTCAGACCAAGAGTGGCTCCCAAAGCCACAGACATCCTCCCGACAGCACTTACTCTTCATACTGTAGTTTCACTTTGAGGAGTTATTCAAAATAACATATGTAGCAACCAACTGAGCCATTTCAGAAGTGAAATGGGGGGGCACGCTACAGCCCTGTTTTGAAACCTTACATGGTGGTGCTGGAAAGTAGCATGGTGGAGCAGCGCCACCATTAGCACTGTTTAGAGAGACACCTGATATCTCCATCCCAATACTGTATATGTTCTTCATTGGTGAGGGACAGCAGGGGGCCCCACCACCACTAAAAACACAGGCTCGCAGAGGGGAAGACTTTTCTATTTTGACTGTTGTTTTAATGTCTGGAGTGACATTATATAGGGACAATGCATCAATGTGGGTTACGTGACAGACGCAACATTTATCGAGCCTAAATTAACGGAAATATATATTTCCTCAACTTGTGCAATACCGATAGCAGCTAAGCTTATTGACATAACAGTATATAACAATTTAGACCAGGGCTGGGTTTCGATACCCATCCTATTCAAGATCCTGTCAAGTGTTCCCTCTTCCTCATAGAGTATGTATTATATTGTATGTGTAGTATTGGGCTGATCCAAGATTCTTTCCTCCAAAGGCTCTCCGTCTCCTGTCTCCACCTGTGGTGCCCATCCACATCACACTTGAGACCCAGTCTCCCATCATCAGCATAACAAGGGGAGAATGCTGCATTCCATAGGGAATGTCACCCACATAGGCATGGCTACTCCCATTTCGAACTGTTATGTATACCATACCAGACCATATGCAATAACCCAACTATCACGTCAAAGCTGTCACAGGTCCCCAAGTGCCTGTAAAAATAATTGTGAACAACATTGCTCTCAACTGCTTCTGCATTGTAGCTCAAATTAATTAACTGAACTCAAACACTCATCTCTCCTTATGCATGTGCCACTCAATGCTGCGCATGCTCCTCTAGTCTTCTCCAATACTTACAATACCAGATACCAGACATGTCTATGATAGGACAGAAAGCCTGACATACCCAGAAATCCCACTGGTGATTCTACCTTGTCATCTTCATTGTCTTTGTCCTCATACTAGTACAAAGTAAACTCATGCTAGACGTCACATAACTGCACAACTGGTCTTTTTTACAACATAGAATCTGACATGCTACATCCTTGCATATGCTATCACCTCTCAGTGTATGCCTGGTTGTATGTACATTTATGTATATTTCTTTATGTATGTATATTTTTTGTATATTGCTTACATAGGTTTATATTTTACATAGGTTTCTTTTTACATAGGTATATATTTTATATTTTACATAGGTTTATATTATATATTTATATATTCTAATACTTTACTTTATGTAGAGTGTCTGTCTCTTCTTTCTTTTTGCACTGGAGTATTGTATTGTAACGAATGCAATTTCCCTCTGGGATCACTGAAGTACATTTGTCTGTCTGTCTGACATATCAAATAAGTCACGTTTCATTCTTCCAACTCTGCCACGCTGGTGAACCTGACTCACTGCACTAAAAGGCCTCTCCACCATAATGATTCCTCCACATCAACCACTGGCAAAAGGGTTTTTTTGATTCAACTAGTGTTTTAGGTTGGCCCCGCCTTCATTCATGTCCTTGGATGTCTTCAGGGTGTCTATATGAGACATATCCAGCAGCAACAGAAGACCATCCGGGCACTGCCAATTTAGCAACTTCCCTTTCAAATATTTATTTTCCATCAACTTCATGATTGGTCATGGTAGCCATATTCATTTTCCAGTTGCACTGTAAAGTACTGCTCTGTAGCCCTTAGTGAGACCGACTGACAGAAAGACAGACAAGAATCCAAAATGCTGCTTCACCATTTTGACCATTTCAAGCTGAATAAGAACTCCATCCTCATCTGCTCAGCCATAGCCTGAGGCATGAGACAGGGGGTGCCCATTTCTCACATTATAACCACCCAATATCTCTGCCATGGCCCCTCCGTGACACTGTGTGTGTGTGTGTGTGTGTGTGTGTGTGTGTGTGTGTGTGTGTGTGTGTGTGTGTGTGTGTGTGTGTGTG
>JAOPUH010047510.1:0-13800 GCA_027123175.1 Urophycis cirrata | reverse complement strand
CCCCCCCCCCCCCCCCCCCCCCCCCCCCCCCCCCCCCCCCAAACAACCTCCATATATTTACAATCTGAGCGATGGAGGCAACAACCCACTTCCTCAAACATAACGCCGTTTTATATATGGCCACGTACAAGCAGAGCTCACCGAGACTTGAAAACTAAAACAAAACAAACGGAGACAGGAGTCACTGAGGCGATGGCGTCGCGGACGCCAGATAAAAAGCTGATGAGGGTTTGTTTCCAGAGGCCCGCGGGACAGTGGAGAGTGTTGCAGATGCATGCCGCCGAGTGCTCCCCGCCAAGGGCATTAATCACTGTCACCACCTGCATCAGCCATTCTTTTTTTTATTTTTTTTTTAGGCTGTTTTCCTGATCCACCAGTCAAAGTCCTGCAGGGACTCAGGGGCAACTCTACGGGGAGTTCCCGGCAGGGACGAGAAGTAATAACCAAGATCTACACGACGATGGCCACGCACTTGGGAAATAATCATTCAAATTAAAGCCGGGTGTGATTTCGCCGAAGTAGGTACAGGATAGACAGGGTGTCATTTTGGTACAGAGGATATGAAAAGTCACACTGCTAATGAGGGGGGTGGGGGGGTGAGGTTTTTTTTTTTGCGTTGATCACCGTACCTCGGCCCCTGGGGTGTGATTTGGCACCGAAAGACATTTTAGTTTACGTCTTCCTGCCGCTACGCCGAAGTAATGTCATACAGGCACCCAGTCCCAAGTGTAAGCTCATTGAAGTATTATCAACATGCAACCCGACCAGACCTAATCATAGCTACCTAATCATACCCTGCGTGCACTCGCACACACACACACGCACACACACACACACACACCCACACACCCACACAGATTAACACGTAAGCGTAGCATGACACAATAAACCCTGCACCTTGGGCTGCTTTTTTTTTTGCACATTGTCCGTTAACCTGATGTTAGATTTTTCCTCCCACCGGGTGAATTTGCCCATTTCAAACCTATTCTGAGAGCAAGATTTTTCTTTCCCACATACTTTCCTGCCTCCATTGAGAGAATCACCGGCTAAGCCGGTTAGCTTATCATAATGAACAGATGATGATAGAATTGGGCACAACAAGGTCATTCACAGAGGGCTTTACGTAACTGGAGAGCACATGCTACGTTAGCATTTCCAGGCTTGTTTCTACATTAGCATTTCCATGCTATGTTAGCATTCTCGTTTACAATGACGAAAATGCTAATGCATCTGCTTTCAGGGTGACTTGCAGCAGCAAATTCTCTTATCAATAGTGACGCACATTTATTAATCTCTGTCGAAGTCGGAAACCACCAACAATCATCGACAATTCCCATGATTTGTAGCACAGCAATATAACTACTGGTCCACTGCTGCAAAGTTCAAACACTCAATGTCATGCTCCAGTCCACTTCTTAATTTGGGATGGGAGGTGGGGGTGGAGCATAACATTACTGAAAGCTTGGGTAGAGACATCGTTTTGACACAATCTGTGACACCTTTTTGTTTGTTAAGAAAATCCATCCCTCAAAGATTGACATTCTACATTGCTTCAGTAGCATAGGCCCTGGAATAAGCCACACAAATAGCATTATGACCTCAAATATATATATTTTTTTACAGATAAGTAAGTGACTGAGAGAAAACGATGTTACATAATCACCAACTTTGGACCAAAACACAAAAAAACGTTTTTGAATAGATAAACTTTCACAAAATAGGGCATATTTACATAAAATGCTTTGTAAAATACTTTTTTGTTTTTCCTATGTACAAAACATACCAACATCAGTCTGACCAAAATAAATTCCGACATGGGTTATGAGAAAAATTAAGTTTAATCTATTTCCCATTTCACTATTTGTTCCTTAAGTCTTTCCATGTCGTTGGTGCTACTTCAGATTGTAAAGTGTAATATTTTAATAGAGAGAGAGCTTTTGTCTCCTGGCCTTGTGGTAGGCTGTTCCTTTGTGGGCCTCAAATTTATCTAAATTGCAAGCAAGCTTTCAGTGCATTTGCGAGTGCAATTGTTTTTTTTTTCAAGTACACTGATTGAACAACAAGCATAAACCTAACTGATCACATGTTATAACTGAAATAAATAAATTGAAACCACTGAAGGACCACACTATTACCTGACATTAAATTATGGATTTACATAGAGAAAAGATATCTCCTTTTGGCCTGCTTTGCTGGATTGATTTTTTCCATATACTTAAAAGAGGAACATCACACTTTGTGATGTTCTAAAACGACCTCATGTTGGGTCAAAACGTGCCTGTTTGGACCGATCGCTTGGGCTTTTGCTGCCAAACAACTTCATCCAAAAAAATTCACACCCTGCGCTTCCTTGGATCCTCCGCAACATATAGTTACTAACTATATATACTCTTATCTTACTGTTTAGTTATAGTTGTATGAAAGTACTGCTCCATACACGTGCTGGGAAAAAATCCCGGCCTGTGTCTTCAACTGACAACTGATGTTGTCATTCTTATGTATCGGACCATTGAGACCAACTCAAATCCCAGAACAATTGTGTTGATGGGCCCACTTTGGCAGGTTTCTTTTGCAGAAAGTAGGTTGGCATTGCAGACTGTGATTGTGTATCATGTAGTACTCTTACATCATAAAATAGTGAGGGTGGCGGTAAGGCTTCAATAGATGATGAAAGATGAAAAAAATGTATCTTATCGTACATCACCTAATTTGTTTGGAAAGTACCTGAAGTCGCAATCTGCTGTGAATGTGGAATAAATCCTTTGTTTTTAAGGATCTGTCTCTCTTGCTATTAAAGGGACAACTGACCATGTTTGTAATAAGCTGATGATAGTCAACAAAGCTATAGATTATTTGTAATTATCTTATCATTTTAACACACAGAGAAAGTAATGTTTGAATACTTTCAGAAAAAGCAAAAACAAACAGTACAATATAGAGTATATACTGTACATGGTCATTAGGAAAACAAGCTGTGTGCAGTCACGTGCAATAATGACTATGTGGGGCTGAAAATGAATACAATTCATTGTGTTCGGATAAAAAAACAAAATCAGTGGATATCAATGGCATGAAGTTGAAAAACAAAAATAAAATATTTGAAAAAATAGCCCCACTACCCCCCCCAAAAAACAAACGATAAAAAATAATATTACAACGTACAATCATCAACAGTGCCTGACGCCACTGACGCCATCTTGGAAAAGAAACAGCTAAATAAAACAGTCAAGGTTCTTTTACAATACCAGATTTGCTCTTCCTCTTTCCATTTACCCTCTAGTATTTGTATTTAAACCTGACTTCACCAGGGGGCATTTCTATAAACAGATAAAGGTTACTTTTCCCTCCATTCATTTTCCAGAGCTGTAATTTTTTCCTCTTTTTCATCTGGGGCTTTCTTGGATATTTTGAATCAGAATGTTCTTTTGATGATGGGGTATGTGTATGTGTGTGTGTGTGTGTGTGTGTGTGTGTGTGTGTGTGTGCATGCTGTGTGCATGTGTGTGTGTGTGTGTGTGCGTGTAAGTGTCTGTGTGTGTGTGTGCGTGTGTGTGTGTGTGTGTGCATGTGTGCCTGCGTGTGTGCGTGCGTTGTGTGTGCGTGCGTGTGTGTGCATGTGCATGCGTGCGTGTGTGTGTGTGCATGGGGGTGTGTGTGGTGGCATTAAGTCAGGGCTTAGGGTTTATGCTTTGCTGGAATCTGGCTTTGTGTGGTGGCTGTTTTCCCCGTGTACTTTAATCTCAACGGTGTCCGGCTTCAGACTCTCTTTCCCATTCTCCTCCTTCAGTGGTAACTTCCTAAGGGAAACACAAACAAACAAACAAACAAAAAAACATTGTTTATTCTAATGAGGTGTACAGATGCTTCACTTGACCACAAAAAGGGGATTCCTAATAATAAAACAGGGAACTATGAAAAGAGTGCTGACGGTGGGAAGCTAGTTTTCACATTTTCAAAATGAGTTTGTGTGACGCTATCGTATCAAATACATACTTAAAAACATCCCCCAAACGCGCGGCCTATTATTGTGGATAATCAGTTTTAATTATACTATACTTAGCCAAGAAAGTCACGTAATATCCCCCAATTCCTTTTTTTCCCTCCCCATCTCCATAGTAATTAAACAAATCCTCTAATCACTGTTTACTTATACTGCTGTCATTTTGATGAGCAAATATTGTACTGGGCTAAAAAGTCTCTCGTATTAATTTGCACCTCCCATTGTACGCACGGACTGATGTCTCCAAAGAACCCAAGTAATTTCTAATACTTTTAGTAATAAAAAGAAACCTGACATTCTGAAATGTATGTGAGTTCAAATAGAAAAGAGATGAAAGGCTTTTAAAAAGAGAGCGATATCAGTTATTTACATTAGACGGGCTTCATTAGAACTTCAGAGTTTGAACCAAACATAAAATGCCTCAGTTCTTGTGGATGATCAATTATTGCCGAATATGTCAGACTTATCACAGTAAATATGTGGATTATAATTTTTTTTAATTTAACACACACTATACACCACTTTTCTGTCAGTAAATATACTTTTCTTTGGACGGTGGGCTTAGTGTGGAGGCAGAAAACCCCCTGAATGTGTGGCAGTGACCAGGTATTTTTAACATTGACAGGTTTTAACATGATACGTGATAAAATTTTAATTTTTTTTTTGATTGATGAAGAAATGTAACCATCTGATTCAATATTGTTAGACTTCTTGCTGGATGATACTTTGACATCAAAGGGCATAGGTTAAAGTCTAAAGTTTTTCTTAATTTCAAACATATTTTACAATAACATGATTATACTATACCTTTTCATACCTCAAGACTTTTCAAGGGTCAACTGACACAACACCAGCTATTGTATGAGAATATGTTGTTAAATCAGATAACCCACTTCATCCAACATAATCTCAGATAATCAATTTTTCTCATCTTTTGTTTAATTCCCTGTGACAAATGCAAGTGTATTTAGTCATTTTGATTGAGCAATTCAGTGCCTGCTATAGAGAGAGATTGAGATTGAACAGTTTTGATGTAAAACCTACAGTTTTGGTGAAATCTAAACAGAACATCAAGCAAAGTTGAGCTCTCTCTCCATCTTCTTCCATCTCAAATGTTTGTATTCCTGGACCCTTTGCTACTGCCCAAGCATGCCCATAAAGAAAAACCTAAAACTCTAAAATGACTCTTTCTATATGTAATGTAGTGGTTTATGATATGGATTGACCCCTTTATTCTTATTAGGTATTCTGATAGCACAGACTAGTGGGGACTTCCTATAAGGATTCAGGCTCAATTTGCACAGATGAATGTGTGAATGAATGTGCATGTGCATGGGTCAGTATGTCTGTTCATACTGAGCCAGACAAAGTGTGAAGCTTTATGTTCAGCTCAACTCAGCCTCCACTCTAAATTCTAACACGCAGCACTACACCGGCACTCGGACATAAGCTCGAATCGATCTCGTGACATTTTGGTGGCAGAGGAGTCTCTTCAGATCTACTAGGTCACCGTTAATGCTGACTGCAAATGCCGCATGCAAGTTTTCCCAACGTCACTGCGATGCTGAGACTCGATAGAACAGCAGGCAGTTCCCGCTGTGGGTTGATCAGACAACCCTGTTTGATGAATGACATCCACGGTGGAGAGCTGGACGAACGGTTCACCGGACAACCTATTTTGGGTTATATAATGAAAGGTTAAAATCGCTGAAATGGAGAGACAGGGTGAAACAACAAAAATAATTCAAAAACGCAAACTGATACCAGTGTTTGAAGAATAAAATGGACTAAAATAAACTGCATTCTGATGTCCTAATGATGCTAATTAAATTACTCTGGCTCTTAGATCAGACACGGTATCCACAAACTCAATGTCAGGTCAATTCAGATTAAAGCTGCTAATTGACAAAAAATATTATTAGAATTATTCTTTGTTGCAGGACCCTCCACTTAAACAGGGATTACGGGTCTATAATCTCATTTAATTGAATACCACGTTCACAAAGTGACCCACGGGGGGGATGGAGGAGACCAAAACTTTACAGCGTTCCTCAAAAAGCAGCCTCTGCTCTCCCACAACAACCTTGGCTCCCCCAAAATGTCTCTTTAATAATCAGGGATCCATTGTTCCCCTTTGATCCTTCATCTGCAGCATGACAGTCCACAATGGCTTGTGTTCACTGCATTCAGTGCAATCAACTCAACTTAAGTAAAAAAAACACTAAGTAATTTTGATGGCTGTTCACTGGGGTTAAAGGAAAATGCCACAGTTTGTCCATACTGAACTACGTTCTTCCCTGATCTTAGATGAGTTGACACATACCTCTCTCATTCGTGCGTGCACTCGATCGCTCTGGGGCGTAGCGCTACTTCGATAGCATGTAGCTTCGCCAAGTATTGACGAAAGTAACAGGGAGGGGGAGAGGATCTTTTAGGAGTGATGATATTACTGCGCTGACGTTGAAGTGCTCCCAGGTGTTATTTCACTATACATTATAGTTATGCTTTTTTATCTGCTTAGAAAATTGCCATGTTTCATTTTGTGTAACCTTACTTGGGTCGTGTAACTACTCACGTAATCGTATTTAAATAGGGAAAACGTGGAAGTGCTTGGTTGCTTCTAACTTCACCCCCATTTGGATCCTAAGGAATATACTGGGCCAAGCTACATGCTATCGAAGTAGCGCTGCGTGCCAGATCTATTGAGTGCACGCACGAAAGTGAGAGAGGTATGTATTAACTCATCTAAGATCAGGGAAGAACGTAGTTCAGTATGAACAAATGGTGGTATTTTGCTTTAATTAGTGGGCTAGCTTTTAGCAGTTGGTGATTTGAAAATATCCACACATATTGTAAACTGCCACCACTCCTACAATTTTACAATTACAGTACTTTTACATGTACAAAAAGATTAATATTTTCATGCTGTCACTCACATTCAAATATCTAAGCGATACCATGTATAGTTTTTGAATTATTAATGTTTGTTTGACACTCACTCTTCCAATACACACAGGTGGACGCTCCACTCTAGGTGGCAATTGGTCATTTCAAATTCATACCCGTTTCCTAACTTGTCGATACTGCTACAATTTGTAAGCTACACAGACATATTATGTCTGTGACATGTATACTTTTTGAGATAGATATATTTGAGTTTCCTCATGGAGAATAGTGGCAGTTTGGAGAGAAGCAGAGTTAGGTACAAAGTGACAGTTACAATCAATACACACGCAGTCTCCCCCCCACTGGGGGGGAGGGGGTCCTTGAGGAGTGGGTTAGGAACCACTGACCTAGTGCACTCTATCACAAACATCAATGCAGACGATTATAAAAAGGACCCAGGCAAAGGAAGAATGGCATGTGCGTTAGAATTAAGCAACACAGAGCTGTTTTGCTTCAGCAATACATTTGGTTACGGTCAGCTGGTCCACTTCACATTTTCTTCAGGAAATGTACGTTCTAGTTGTGATTGTCGTCATGCAAGCCTTTAGAATGGACCAAAGTGTCATTAATTTGCTCTGCTCTTAATTCTGTTTTTCGTTCAAATGTGAAATGCCTGATTGCCTTCTTACTACAGTTTAAGGATCATTCAGCTCATTATGATTTTCACAACAAATGTGGGGGAAAAAAAAACATAAAAGAAAATGGAGGAAGAAAAAAGCAAGGCAAATCCTGGCAGAGCAAATGCAATGTAAAACAAAACTGGACAACATCAAACAGAATCACAAACGAAAATGTAAACAAAGTAATGCAAAGACATCCCATGTTTGGATGTGCTGGTAGAGCGGGCAATGCATTCCAGAAGTCAACGAATAAGTAATTATCCAAATAATAGCCAATATTGTATGGGGCCAGTGAGGATGAGGGGGTAAGAACATTTATTAATCTTCATGGTTGGTTAATGAGAAAAAAAGTAAAAACGGGAAAATTAACAATCTTTGAAGCACTTTCCTTCACGTTATCTCTACCGACAGCGTTTCACTTAAAAAAAACACCCACACAGACGTTTGTGACTCTGAATCCATTAAGCTGTTCACTGTTTTCTTCTAAACTCTTAGCTTTCTCACCGGGGTTCATGTCCGTTCATGTGGACACATTTCCCACATCATCGGTGCGGGGGGGGGGGGGGGGGGGGGGGGGGGGGGGGGGGAGTAATGACTACCGTTGCAGAGCCTGGTCTAACGCCACCTCCCACCTCCACTCAATGGTCTCAAACGTCATGTGGTGGGTGGTTAATGATGCGTACAACACAAAAGCCCATCTTCTCCGCTTTGGAAATAACCAATTTTCTCTCTCTTTCCCCTCTAGGCTTTATTCACCTGGCGACCATATTGGCAACTTGGTTGTAATCACCAATGCCGTTGGTGTGTTTTGAGCCAAGATGGCCACCAAGTGAATAAAGCCCGGTGGATGGGTTGTTTTCTTCAGTGCGCCTCAACACTGATGTAATCACCCCAGAGGTTTTAAACATCATTGAGTGTTCTGGAACACAAAGGGCTCAAGCTGTCAATCTGCCGGAGGCGGGGCTTGACAGGTTTGATGAGTGCAGAGGACCTGCACAAGCACTGTCGTTGTTACTTGATGCTCTATGGCACCGCCCCCCCCCCCCCTCCCCCCACACACACACACACACACACACACCCACACCCACTGATACATGTGCACACACAAAGACACACATAAGCCTTCACACACACATTGATGTTTTCACGCTCACAGACATACACAATATCACCCACTTAGGCACACAATCACACACATCCAGCCAACCTCTACAAATACACACACACACATCCAACCACATCACCCCCCGATCTACACATCAAGACAAGTACACAAATAAACACCAATCCATCCAAACACAACACACATCCACCCACCTTCACCCAAACCTTACCCACCAATGCTCCAGCATGCTCCAACAGCAACCCTCCCCTGGTGAAAAGTGAAAAAAGAGGGGAGGGGGGGAGGGGGGGGGGAGGCTCTTTCTCTGTAGTGTGAAGCCTCACCCTCAAGGTGGTGGGGGGAGAGTCACTGTCAAATGAGGTCAAGTTGCTAAGAAACATCCCGTGCCCTCCAGTTCTCCAGTGAACAGCCATGGGTGACGAGCAAAAGTGTGTGTGTGTGTGGTGGGGGGGCACAGCACGTCCAGTGCATCAGTATACCTGGAGCGTGACTGTAGCCCGGGAAAACACACTTACAACCTCCCCACTGTTGATGGCTGCTGGTGTGTGTGTGTGTGTGTGCAGAGGGGGGGGCTGAGGTTTCGGCGATTTCCTCCCAACCACTGGGCTGATGGCTGGTGTGGCTGACAGCTGGTGTCGGGCAGAAGAACTACACAAAGCCGCAGGGTGTGTGTGTGTGTGTGTGTGTGTGTGTGTGTGTGTGTGTGTGTGTGTGTGTGGTGGGGGGAGGCGGGGGGGCAGACAGACAGGCTGGGAGATTGCCTTTGATCCCATCATCATAGCAACCTAGTCCAGAAATAAAATAATAAATGAATAGTAAAAAGTCCAACAGCCTTTGAAATGAAGAAAAAAACATCTTAGAAGTGCATCTGTAGCCATTCCAACCTGCAACCAGATGCAACGCTGCGCAACTCAAACCGACGTGAGCACATGCGCATACACGTGTAGCAGGACATCAGATAGTGGTCCAGCTGGTCAGATTCAATCCATGCTAATTACTAGCGAATTACGCCACAGACTTAGGTTGACGTCGTACTCATTTGTGGTCTGGAAGAGGTTGCATCCATTTACAGCTACCTGCAGTGCCCAAGTGTGTGCACAGAGCTGCATTTGTTATTTTTAATTTTTTTTTTTTTTTTTTTACATTACTATAATAATTGATAATTATTTGAGTATAATTAGCAAGAAATGGCATGCACATCCGTCAGATATTTGTGCAGCAAAATGCACTGGTTTGAGTTGACTGCGCCTGCCTCAGTATGAGATTGTTTCAAAAGTAGACCGCTCCCTGTTCACTGGCTCTGGGCATCCCTCTTGCCTGTCAATCACAGTTGCATGAATACAAAACGTATCAATGTTGGCGAAATCACATGTCACAACTCTCGAATCTAACCCACAGCCATCTGGGTCACCAGGTCACTTTGTCAGGACTTAAGCCCTGAACGTTTTACATGTAGCCCCAAATCTAATTTTAAGTTTGTCTGGGGTTTCACAAGATACAGTAATGGTCTATGTTATACAATGCTAAACAAACAGAGAGTATGTAGAGAAGGAAGGACACCAGCTATCACTGTAAAAGTTCCTTTGAGATCACACACGCGGCGAGTGTGCAGAACGAGGACAGAATGGTCCGTCAAACCTACTTCAGCCACGACGCAAGTCTGCACCATTTTCCAATAGTGATCATGCCAAGGAAAAGACAGATGGACAACTCAACCTGTGTAGCCTCTTAAGACGCGCTCATGCTCTGTCCTCTCACCAAAATATCCTACTATCCTACAAAATACTCCTACTATCCTACTATCCTAGAAAATATCCTACTATCCTACAAAATACTCCTACTATCCTACAATATCATTGGATTCAATGATATTGTAAAAAACTGAAAAAAACTGAAAAAAAACTGAAAAAACCTGAAAAACTGAACAAACAACATACATACTATTAATCGATAAAACAAAAGACAAGACACATACAAATTACATACTAATTAAAGTGCAAACACACGAAAGCAAAAAAAACTAACAAACAAACAAATCAATCACTTTCAAAAAATATATAAATGGGGGAAACGCAAACAAATAACACACAACACAAACACAACCAATTAATACAACGGAATAACATAAAACGAATGACACACAAACTAACAGGTCTTCCTCCGAATAAGGCTGACGCTGCCAATGGACTCACAGGTAGGCGGCCTTGCCCTCCTCCATCTCCTTGCCCTTGCTGCTGGTGGTGGTCTTCTTGCTGCAGAGCAGGCGCGTGATGCACATGAGTAGACCGCACTGGCGCAGAAAGAAGCAGCTGATGTCCACCAGCACCAGGAACAGCAGGAGCCCCCCCAGACCCAGGCCCACCACTGCCCCCAGACCCAGGCTGCTGAACAGGGATTCTGCTGAGACAGAGGCAGATGCACGTGTGAACACCCATGTAAACAGGCACACATACATGTAAACACACATGCATATGCACGTAGGTGTACATAAATACATGAGTTAATACACATGACCAGGCAAGGGGTGTTACTGGGTTTGATCCCCAATGTCCGCAGCCTGAAGGCAGCCTCGACCAACATGCTTGCACCCCATACCTAGTCCTCAACGACATATATCTTCAGTGTTACTGTTGCTTTATATAAAAATGCTGCTGAACACATGCATAAGCATTCACACTTTGACATATGAACACACATCGGAATCTGTTTACGCATTTTCTTCCACTAAAATAAAACAATATTGCTCAAAACCTGTCACGGTCCCCTCTCCCACAGGACTGTAACACCATTTTTTGGTTTGCCTCACACATCAGAAATATCCAGGGACTTCAGTTTGGGAATTAGTGCCTTGCTTAAGGGCCGTGCAACACTAGGCTGCCCCAGTCTCTAACATGGCAGCTTAGTCCCATGTGCTTGAAGCAACACACACAATCTCTCTCTCTCTCTCTCTCTCTCTCTCTCTCTCTCTCTCTGTCTCGATGCATCTGAGCGCATGTGGCAAAGGAGTGATAAATGTAACAACAACAAAAATACAAGAATCCATATCAGTGGAAATATGAAGTTGTGCAAGGATGCTTAAGAGACTTTGGATAAGAGAGAGACAGAAAGATATTATGGAGAACTTTAACTTTTTCTTGTGCTCTGGCGATTATTGTGAGGGTGATGGATTCTTCTGCTGGACGCGTTCCAACTCTCAGATAACTCTCAGTGCACGGCTCAGAGAGAGCGGCCATTAGGGGCACAAACCATTAAATCTCCTTTTCCCACATGGAAAAAAAGAAAGATTTATAAACTTGGAAAAGAAGTTGAAGACAGTCAGAGGACATCAAAAGAAAAAAAAAAGACTAAAAAGGCATAGGTATAATAATAAGTACAAACACTGTTGAATATTGGATACTGACATACCATGTGTCGGTTTGACAAATTAAAACAAACTATATGTGTTCCACCTTGATATGATTAAATAAAGGTTAAAAGCATCTGAGCAATGGGAAGTTCAGTGCAAGCCCAGCAACTGAATGCATTACATTATATATACTGTATGTATATATATATATATATATATATATATATATATATACCAGTAAAGCACAGTAAGCAATGTGGCTGTTCTGGCTAACTTCCAGTCTGTTGTTTTTGCAGCACTCCCCCCTCCTCCCCTCCCTCCTCCACAGGCACCACCTGGATTTGGGTCCTGCATGACTTCTCTCTCTTCCTTTTCTTCTTTCGTCTCTTCAGCTGTTACTTTTCCCTTTGGGTGCTTCGGTTGTTTAAGCTGGACTTCAGTAGCTTTGCCTGTTCCGCCATGGTCAGTCAACACTGAAATCCTGCCCAACATGCAGAGAGGAACGCCTCTTTCAGTGGTCCTCTCTCCTGATGTGGAGGAAGTGGGGACGGGATACACCCCACAATAATTCAGTTTATGGAGCAGAGGAACTGAAAGATCCATGTCACTGACCAGCCACTCTTAAATGGTCAGTCCTCAATTAGTAAAATTATCTGTCTGGCCCTCTCTCGAAGATTTAGTAAAACGTGGATGTTGGATGTGGCTTTGAATCTGGGTTAGACAACAAACAATCCAAACTAGCACTGGCTGTAGTGTACAAGCCACCAAGCTTAGACTGTAGCTAACGCAAACCTCCAAGAGGTCAAACCCAATCAGGATGAATCAATATTGGAATTGACCCAGACACAACAATATTGTAACATCTCTCAGTACACCAAAGTACACCTAAAAGCCTTTACTGAGGTGCGTTTGTGTGTGTGTGTGTGTGTGTGTGTGTGTGTGTGTGTGTGTGTGTGTGTGTGTGTGTGTGCGTGTGCATGTGTGTGTGCCGCAGAGGCCGACGTCGTCGGGTGATGTTGATGGATGTGTGTTCTGGTGTCATTCCTCTAAGCCCCGCTGCGTAATGAGCCCTGTTCTGGTTCCTCCACGTCTCGCTGATGGATTGACGAACACGCGGCCTCCACCGTGGGCTGCCGGCTGGTCGTCCCCCACAATGCAGCGTCGCTCAGGGCCGAGTCAAACCTCAGAGCTGGTCCTCAACTGGCTCCCAGGTGCTCTGACAGACAGACACACAGACAGACAGACTGACTGGATACTCAGAGGGGGGATTTGGTTGTAACCGCAGCAGGCGACACATCGACATATAGAGATGGGCAATAATGAATGAGTAAAGTTTGTATATAATGTTTATAGAAGATTCGAAGTATAGAAGATTTTCAACGAAAAGCAGTACGTCATCGTATTGTCACACTCTGAACCCAGTTCCTCCACCTGCATCAGGCAGTTAAGTCACATGAACAAATAGCTAATACCAAACCGGGGGAGGGGGGTGAATTTCAACTCAGATTCACTTTGTCCATCCATCCATCCATTGTCATAACCGCTTCTCCTCTACGAGGGTCGCGCAGGGGCTGGAGCCAAACCCAGCTGCTACGGGCGAGAGGCGAGGTACACCCTGGACAGGTCGCCAGCCTATCACAGGGCTTACATAGATAGACAAACAACCATTCACACACACACACCTATGATCAATTTAGAGACACCAATTAACCTAATCCCCAACCTGCATGTTTTTGGTCTTTGGGAGGAAGCCGGAGTACCCGGA
>JAOPUH010047270.1:0-13808 GCA_027123175.1 Urophycis cirrata | reverse complement strand
GGGGTCCCTTGCTCGAGCTGTTGCCCCCGCGACCCGACCCCGGATAAGCGGTAGAAGATGAATGAATGAATGAATGAATGAATGAATGAATGGGCCAACCAAGCACCCAGAGTTAATAAGAACCTTCTTCAAAGGCAGCGTTGTGTTGGTGGACTTGCTTTGCCCAGTTGTATCCACTACTACTGTAGAAATTGGTGAATGGTTGATTGGTAGAAGTCTGATTCAAAGGACTGTATTGACAGGCTAGTTGAATGGCTAGCCCGGTTAACAACAATCGCCGCAGGTAGTCCGGTAAGAACTTGAATGAGGACGAATTTCCCAATATAGATGTTTTTATTTTTCACACACACCTGCCACTCCTCTGGGGGGCGTACAGACAACTTTGGCCATGAAAGGCTGTGGAAACACTGAATTGGCTGAATGCCGTGAATTACTGAAAGCTGTGAAGTGGCTGAAATACTTTAGAGCCATGGTTTTCTATATAGAAGTAGGATAGAACAGAAATTACCAGTATTACACGGATATCTACAATACAATGGCGGAATCATTCTGATAATAATAAACACAGAACTACAGATAGATCACCATGGATAATTACACACACAATTACACTAGATGCCCTGCTCAATGTAAAACGGCATGGCAAGGGCCTGCTGCTAGTGATATTCTTCCCAAACAAATGAACATAACAATCGTGCCTAACGGTGCGCTGCAAGAATACTAGCCTATGACATGCAAGGGTATAGAGTTGCGTTAATCGCAAACTACACACAAACTACCCGCGAGTTACACGTCGCTGAAACAACCGAACAATGTACTACGGACAGTCCGATATACCTAGTGCTAAACGGTTAAGTGGACAAGGGGAACAAGTCATTTATATGAAGATAGTGTCCGGACTCACATTCGACGGGACGCATGGCAAGGAAAAGAACATTCGCGAATCTCCGTAACAAAGTGTCACCACCTCCCCAAACTGTGGCTCCGATCCCATGTGACTCTCACTGACTGGCTGGAGGGCGGGGCAGTTAAATAGTTCAGTCTGATGGACAGGTGAGTCAGGATCGGGATTGGCCATCCCGGAATGGGTGATCTAGGGGAATCTCGGAACCGTCCATTAGAAAGGAAACAGTGTGTTACATACATCACCTTACACACAAGGGTTAAGCGCACTCCCCCCATAAGCACTGCCCAATTCTGAACAACTACTGGGCTGCAAATATTCATAAAATAGTCTGTTGGCTACACTCTTCTCATATAAGCTGGTGTGTTCTCGAGGAACAGTCATGCAAGCAATCTAGCCTTAGGGCCTTAATTTATTCATCCTTGCCTATAAGATCTTCCAGCTTCACCTCTCATCATGTAGTACTGTCTATTCCGAAAATTTTGAACCAATTTAGCTCTCATTACAAATTCATGTCTGCCTTAATCCTCGGGCCCATTCACAAAAAACATTTTTGTCCCTCTATTATGGACCTATCATTTATGGAATGGCGGAGGAAGGGTACATACTGTTTTGAGGACCTTTATAGTGCTAAAACACTGGATAGAATCTACAGAGATTGCATGACCTCTCTAGACAACGTTTTTTTTCAATATCTCCAAATATGCCATTTTATCAAGGCTAATTCCCCCTCCTTCCCCTCTTTGCCTGAGCATGGACTCTGGGAAGACCTAACTCTTTTAAAAACCAGAAAAAGGAATTATATCAGAAATTGCTTTCTTTGGAAAACCACAACTTGGCCAAAATTTGGTCTGGTTAGGAGTGGAGTTTGAAGATTATTGGGATCTAGCACTGGAAAGAGTTAATTCATCACCTTCCTATCCCCGCCTCACACTTATTCAGTTTAAAGTACTACATCAAGCACATTATAGTAAGGCCAACCTGGCTGAAATATTTCCAGGGGCTGATGGTGGCTGTGGCAGGTGCTCTTTCTCTTTTCTGCAAATCGTACACGTTCACACGTTTTGGTCCTGTTCTTCGCTTGATATGTATTGGTCTGGAGTGTTAAAAACATTATATGAGGCTCTTAACCTAACCATTGAACCAAATACCTGAATTGTGATATTTGGTGTTTTAGTGACAGGCAGTCACTAAAGCTCAAGCTGATGTTATTGCATTCACTTCACTTCTTGCCGGCCGTAGAATTCTCCTTATGTGAAAATCCACCACACCCCCATTGCTTGCCTGTTGGCTGGAGGATTTCATGCTCTTTCTCAAGCTAGAAAAATTTAAATATACACCGAGAGAGTCCATGAAGAATTTCTACCAGAGATGGCAGCCTATTATTGACTATTTTAACAACTTAAAGGAATTGGAGACAATTAGGTTACCCTAACTTTCCACACTGTTTCTGAGAGTGTGCGATACATGAAATAATGCTCTCAAATGATAGGACTTAGCTTCCCGGATTTAAGGTATAAGTGCATGTGTTTTCTTTTTTCGTACTATTGTGGTATCTTAATGTGTTGAGGAAAAGGAGAAACCACAGCTGACACGTCCCACTTGTACGTTGAAGGGTTTGTTACCAGTGTTGGGCAATATTACTTAGTGGAGTAATAAGTTACTCATTACATATTACTCCATAGAAAAGTAATATAGTTATATTACTTATTACTTAGAATCAAGAGTAATAATATTACTTTAACTTCTTATTACATATTACTTTCCCCCCTCCCAACCGCAAAAAGATGGACAACACCACAATTGGTTTAGCCAGCTCCTTTTGGAACTGAATCCAATTTAATGGAATAATGATAAAGTGAACAGTGACAGTGAACAAGTGCAAACAGAACAAACTTTCTATGATGGATCGGAACGAGGGCGAGTCAACAGTCGACAGGGGCAACATGTCATCTACGATGTACCCAGCGACTAGTTTCTTCAGGTCGTCTTCACTCAATGCATTGGCAACTTTACCAAAATCCAGTTTTTGTTGTTTTGCTGGCGTGGGGGACTCCGTGCCATCACGGTCTGCTTTCCCCACTAGCTTGACATTTTCGTGGACCTTTTCCAGGTGTTTAAGCAGGTTTGACGTGGTATTTTTTGCGCTGGAAAACACTTTTCTCCCCAAACAAAGTTTGCAACGGACATTTATGTTCTTTTCGTCCTTGCCTGATAAAAATTCAAAATAATGCCGATATTTCCAGCCGTGGAATGTTATAGTGCCGCCGAGTCGTTGTCCATTCATCGCCATGTTTTGATTTGTTTGTTAATTGTTTGTTGATTTGTCGCATTTACAGGGAGTATGTGATGTCATAACTGTGCTCAGTAAAAGGAGCCTATGTATTTTAAATGTAGCTGTTGAATAAATCTATATATGATGCATGTTAACTTGTCACTTTTATTGCAATGCAGTTGGGGTGCTGTTGCGGCCACCTCACTGTGTTTTAGAACAGGAAAATGGTTTCCATTGGACATGGAAAAAGTTTACAATTGTTACAATGAAAAACAATAAGATTGGCTCTAACTCCAGATTCAATATAAAACAAGACATTAGGGTTATATGTGGAGAACAAGAGTTACCATAATGAAGATGGGTAAAGAAACACCAGTTCTGAGGGACATTTTCAGAGTGGTTTCGCCTGAGGTGGTAGGTACATTGGTTGTTGGACATGGAGATGTAGTTGTGGGTCCTGCAGCTGTACCACTGGCAGTAGATCCTTCTGTTTTTGTTATATGCCCTGACTGGAGAGATGTAGACCTTCTAGTTGTTGTGGAAGGTACTGCTGTAATAGTTTTAGTGGGTCCAGTTGTAGTTGAAGTAGTAGTGACTGCATGTGTGTTTGTTGGTCCAACTGTAGTAGTGAATCCTGCTGTTGTGATGAGTCCTACAGTTGTAACCAAGGGTGCTGACGTCTTTGTTGTTGCAACCACAAATGCAGTTGAGGTTCCCGTTGTTGTTGGTCCTGCAGTTTTTGTGGGCCCTGCAGTGGTTTTAGTTGGTCCTGCAATTGTAGCTGTTTGTCCAGCAGTTGTACTCATTAGACGTGCAGTTGTTGGTAGTCCTGCATTAGTAGTTGTGGGTCCTTCAGTAGTAGTGGTGGGTCCTGTAGTTGTTGGTCCTGCAGTAGTTGTTGTTGGTTCAGCAGTTGTAGTTGTTGATCCTTGTGTTGCAATTGTTGATTCTGCAATTGTCATTATTGATCCAGCAGTTGCTGATGTTGGTCCTGGAGTAACAATTGTAGGTGCTGCAGTTTTCTTTGGTTCTGCAGTTGTAGGTCCAGGTCCTGGACTGGATATGGTAAGCATGGGTCCTGTAGTTGATATTGGTCCTTCCATAGTTGGTTTTGGTCTTGTGGTGCTACTTGTTGGTCCTGCAGCAGTCATTGTCTGACCTGCAGTAGCAGTGGTGAGTAATACAGTGGTTGGTGCTGGTGATCCAGCAGTTGTTTTTGTTTTTACTGCAGTTGTTTGTCCAACAGTTGTAGTGGTAGCTACTGCAGTTGTTGTTGTTGGTTCAGCAGTTGTTGGTTTAGTAGTTGTCGTTGTTGGTTCTGCCATTTTTGTTGTTGGTTCAGCAGTTGTCCTTGTTGCTCCTGCAGTTGTGGTTGTTGTTGTTGGTCCTGCAGTTGTTGTGAGTCCAGCAGTTGCTGTTTTTGGTCTGGAAGTAGTTGTTGGTCCTGCAGAGTTAGTGGTGGATCCTTCAGTAATTGTTGGTGTCGCAGTTGTTGTTTGTTTAGCAGCTGTGGTAGTTCCTGCAGTTGTCGTTGTTAGTCCTGCAATTGTCGCTGTTGCTTGTGCAGTTGTTTGTCTAGCAGTTGTCAATGTTGGTCCTGCAGTAATACTGGTAGGTCCTGCAGTTTTCTTTAGTTCAATTGTTGTAGTTCTTGGTCCTGAAGAAGATGGAGTAGTCATGGGTCCTGTAGTTAATATTGGTCCCACTGTAGTTGATCCTGTAGTACTAATCTTTAGTCCGGCAGCAGTTGTTGTTGGTCCTGCAGTTGTTGGTCTGGCAGTTGTTGTTGGTCCTGCAGTTGTTAATGTTGGTCCTGCAGTTGTCATTGTTGGTCCAGCAGTTGTCTTTGTAGGTGCAGCAGTTGTTTTGGGTCCTGCAGCTGTTGTTGGTGGTCCAGCAGTTGTTGTTGTTGGTCCTACAGTAGTAGTGGTGGGCCCAGAAGTTTTCTTTGCTTCTGTTGTTGTTCTGGTTCCTGAAGTAGTAGTAGTAGTAGTAGTAGTAGTACTTGAAATGGATCCCGCTGTAGTTGTTGTTGGTTGTTGTTGTGTAGTAGTAGTTATGGGTATTGTAGTTGCCGTTGGTGCACGAGGTTTTGTTGTCGCTTTAACAGTTGTTTCAGTTCCTGCAGTTATAGTGGTCAGTTCTGCAATTGTGGTTTGTCCTGTAGTTGTCATTGCTGGTCCTGTTATTGTGGGTCCACCAGTTGACATTGTTTGTCCTGCAAATGTTGTCGTTAGTCCAGCAGCAGCAGTGGTGGATCCTGCCATTGTTTTTGTTGGATTAACAGTTATTGTTGGTCCCTCAGTCGTTGTTGTTGTTGGCCCAGCAGTTGTAGTTGTAGATCCTTGTGCTGTCATTGTTTGTCCTAATGTCCCTGCAGTTGTTGTTTGTTTTGCAGTTAATGTTGGTCCTCCAGTAGTAGTTGTTGGTTCTTCAGTAATAGTTGTTGGTCCATCAGTTGTTGTTGTTGGTCTCATAGCAGTTGTCGGGATTGATCCTCCAGCAGCAGTGGTCGGTCCAGTAGTTGTTTGTCCTGGACTCATAGTGGTGTGTCCCACAGTTGTTGTTCCAGCACTTGTTTTAGTGTGTCCTTCAGAAGTTGTGGTGGGTACTGCCATTGTCATTGTGGAGTAATCACTTGACCTTGTTGGACCTTCAGTTGTTGTTGTTCTTGCAGAAGAAGTGGTGGGTCCAGCAGTTGTTTTTGTTGGTCCAGGCGTTGTTGTTTTTGGTCCTATAGTAGTAGTTGTAAGTCCTTTGGTTGATATTGTAGGCCCTGCAGTTTTCATTGTTGGAACAGGAGTTGTTATCTTGGGTCCAGCAGTTGTTTTTGTTGTTTTAGCCATTGTTGTTGGTCCTGCGGTGGTAATGTTTGGTCCTGCAGTTCTTGTTCCAGCAGTTGTAGTTGCGGATCCTTGCGTTGTTTGGAATTTTGATGATGTCGCTGGTCCTTCAGCTGTCGTTGTTGGTCCTGATGTTGTCGTTGTTGGCCCTGCAGTTGTTGTTGTTGGTCCTGCCATCGTTGGTGATCCAGCAGTTGCAGTGGTGGATCCTGCAGTTGTTTTTGTTGGTGCCGCAGTTGTTGGATCAACAGGTATTTTTGATCCATCAGTTGTTCTTGTTGTTCTTGCGGTAGAAGTGGTGAGTAATTCAGTTTTTGTTGTTGTTGCAGTAGAAGTGGTAGGTCCTTCAGTTGTTGTGGTTGACCTGGCTGTTGTTGTTGGTCTAGCAGGTGTTTCAGTTGGTCCTGCCGTCATTGTTGTTTGTCCTATAGTAGTAGTGGTGGGTCCTTGGGTTGTTATTTTGGGACCTGCAGTTGTTGTTGTTGGCCCAGCCGTTGTTGTTGGTCCTCCAGTAGTAGTGGTGGGTCCTGCAGTTGTTGTTCCAGCAGTTGATGGTGTTAGTTCTGCAGTTGTTATTGTTGCTCCAGCAGTTGTAGTTGTTGATTCTTGTGTTGTCGGTGTTGCAGTATAAGTGATGTGTCCCTCAGTTGTTTTTGTTGGCCCGGCTGTTGTTGTTGGTCCAGCAGTTGTTGCTGTTGGTCCTGCCGTCATCGTTGGTCCCATAGTAGTAGTGGTGGGTCTGTTGGTTGTTATTTTGGGCCCTGCAGTTGTTTTTGTTGTTGGCCCAGCTGTTGTTGTTGGTCCTCCAGTAGCAGTGGTGGATCCTGCAGTTGACTTTGTTGGTGCCGCAGTTGTTGTTGGACCAACTGTTCTTCCAGCAGTTGATGGTGTCAATTCTGCAGTTGTTATTGTTGCTGCAGCAGTTGTAGTTGTTGATCCTTGCGTTGCCGGTGTTTGTTCTTCCATTGTTCTTGGTCCTGCAGCTGTCGTTGTTGGGCCTGATGTGGTTGTTGTTTGCGCTGCAGTTGTTGGATCAACAGTTATTGTTTGTCCTTCAGTTGTTCTTGTTGTTTTTGCAGTATAAGTGATGTGTCCTTCAGTTGTTTTTGTTGACCCGGCTGTTGTGGTTGGTCCAGCAGTTGTTGCTGTTGGTCCTGCCGTCATTGTTGGTCCTATAGTAGTAGTGGTGGGTCTTTTGGTTGTTATTTTGTGCCCTGCAGTTGTTTTTGTTGTTGGCCCAGCCATTGTTGTTGGTCCTCCAGTAGCAGTGGTGGATCCTGCAGTTGATTTTGTTGGTGCCGCAGTTGTTGTTGGACCACCTGTTATTGTTGGTCCTTCAGTTGTTGTTGTTGTTGTTGTTGTCATTGCACTAGAAGTGGTAAGTCCAACAGTTGTTGTTGTTGGCCCGGCTGTTGTCGTTGGTCTAGCAGTTGTTGCTGTTGGTCCTGCCGCCATTGTTGTTGATCCTATAGTAGTAGTGGTGGGTCCTTTGGTTGTTATTTTGGGACCTGCAGTTGTTGTTGTTGGCCCAGCCTTTGTTGTTGGTCCTCCAGTAGTAGTGGTGGGTCCTGCAGTTGTTGTTCCAGCAGCTGATGGTGTCAATTCTGCAGTTGTTATTGTTGCTCCAGCAGTTGTAGTTGTTGATCCTTGCGTTGCCAGTGTTTGTTCTTCCATTGTTGTTGGTCCTGCGGCTGTCGTTGTTGGGCCTGATATGGTTGTTGTTGGCTCTGCAGTTGTTGAATCAACAGTTATTGTTGGTCCTTCAGTTGTTGTTGTCATTGCAGTAGAAGTGGTGGGTCTGACAGTTGTTGTTGTTGGTCTGGCTGTTGTTGATTTTTGTCCAGCAGTTGTTGCTCTTGGTCCTGCCGTCATTGTTGTTGGTCCAATAGTAGTATTGATGGGTCCTTTGGTTGTTATCGTAGGACCTGTAGTTGTCATTGTTGGTCCTGCAGTTGTTGTTCCAGCAGTTGATGGTGTTAGTTCTGCAGTTGGTATTGATGCTCCAGCAATTGTAGTTGTTGATCCTTGTGTTGTCAGTGTTTGTTCTTCCATTGTTGTTGGTCCTGCAGCTGTCGTTGTTGGGCCTGATATGGTTGTTGTTGGTCCTGTCGTTGTTGTTGGTCCAGCAGTAGCAGTGGTGGATCCTGAAGTTGTTTTTGTTGGCGCTGCAGTTGTTGGATCAACAGTTATTGTTTGTTCGTCAGTTGCTGTTGTTGTTGTTGCAGTAGAAGTGGTGGGTCCTTCAGTTGTTTTTGTTGGGTGGGCTGTTGTTGGTCCAGCAGTTGTTGCTGTTGGTCCTGGAGTTATTGTTGTTGGTCCTATAGTAGTAGTGGTGGATCTTTTGGTTGTTATTTTGTGCCCTGCAGTTGTCGTTGTTGGCCCAGCCATTGTTGTTGGTCCTCCAGTATCATTGGTGGATCCTGCAGTTGATTTTGTTGGTCCTTTAGTTGTTTTTGTTGTTGTCGCACTAGAAGTGGTGGGTCCAACACTTGTTGTTGGTCCTGTCGTCATTGTTGTTAGTCCTACAGTAGAAGTGGTGGGTGCTTTGGTTGTTAGTGTAGGCCCTGTAGTTGTAATTGTTGGAGCAGGAGTTGTTATTTTGGGTCCTGCAGTTGTTGTTGTTGTTTGCCCAGCAGTTGTAGTTATTGATCCTTGTGTTGTCGGTGTTTGTCCTGCAGCTGTCATTGGTAGTCCTGCAGTTTCTGTTGTTGGTCTTGCAGTTCTCATTGTTGATACATGAGTTGGTGTTATTGTTGATCCTGCAGTTGTTGATGTTGGTCCTGCAGTAGTAGTAGTTGGTTCTTCAGTAATAGTTGTGGGTCCTGCATTCGTCATCATTGGTGGAGCAGATGTAGATGTTGATACTCGTGCCATTGTTGTTGCTCCTGCTGTTGATGATGTTGGTCCAGAAGTTTTTGTTTGTCCTGCAGTTGTTTTTGGTTCAGTAATTGTTGTGAGTCCTGCAGTTGTTGTTGTAAGTCTGGCAGTTGTTGTTTGTACATACATTGTTGTTGTTGGTACATCAGTTGTCATTGTCCGTCCTGCAGTTGTCATTGTTGGTGCTTCACTTTTGGTTGTTTGTTCAACAGTTGTCGCTGGTAGTCCTGTGGTTGTTTTCGTATGTCCTGCATTTGTCGATGTTGGTCCTTCAGTAGTTGTGCTGGATCCTGTCATTGTCATTGTGGAATCATCATTTGATGTTGTTTTTCCAGCTGTAGTAGTTGTGGGTCCTATTGTTGTAAAGGTCGGTCCTGCAGTTGTTGTCGTAGGTGGTACAGTTGCTGTTGTTGGTCCTGGAGAGATTGTTGAAGGTCTTGCCATCATTATTGTTGGTCCTGCAGTCATAGAGGTCGGTTCTGTAGTTGTTGTTTGTGCAGCAGTTGTTACTGCTGGTCCTGCAGTTGTTGGAATAGCAGTTGCAGTTGATGGTCCTGCTTTCATTGTTGTTGCTCCTGCAGTAGTAGAGGTTGGAGCTGAGGTTGTTGTTGTTGGTCCTACAGTTGGTGTTGTGGGTCCTGCCTGAGTAGTTGTTAGTGTTGCAGTCATTTTTTTATGTGAAGTTGTTGTTGTTGTGGTTCCTGCTGTAGGAGTTGTGAGTGCTGCAGGTATTGTTGTATGTGTAACAGTTGTCATTGATTGTCCGGCAGTAGTTATGGATGATGCTGCAGTCGTTTTTGTGGGTCCTGTTGTAGTAGTTGTGGGTGCTGCAGTTGTTTTTGTAGGTGAAGCAGATGTTGTTGGTCCTCCAGTTGTAGTTGTGGGTCCTGCAGTTTCTGCTGTAGCAGTTGTCATTGAAGAGACTGCAGTCATTATTGTTTGTCCAGCAGTAGTTGATGTGGGTCCTGAAGTTGTTGAAGTAGGTCCTTCTTTACTTGTTGTCGGTACTGCAGTTGTTGTCCTATGTGAAGCTGTTGTTGTTGAAGGTCCTTCAATTGTTGGTCCAGCTGTTGTTGATTGCTCTGCAGTCGTTGTTGTTGGTCTTGCAGTTGTTGTTGGTTCTGCAGTTGTCATTGATTGTCCTGCAGTCGTTGTTTTAGGCCCTGCTCTACTAGTTGTAGGTGCTGTAGTTGTTGTTTTAGGTGAAGCTGTTGTTGCCGATGGTCCTGCAGTTGTTGTTGCTGGTCCTGCAGTTGTTGTTGTTGGTCCTGCTGTTGTTGATGTGGGTCCTGCAATTGTTGTTGCTGGACCTGCAGTTGTTTTTGGTGCTCGAGTTGTCTTTATGGGACTTGCTGTTGTTTCTGGTGGCCTTGCAGTTGTTGTTGGGGGTCTTACTGTAGTTGTTTTGGATGCTGCAGTTGTTGCTGGTTGTCCTGCAGTTGTTGTTATGGGTCCTGGAGATTTCATGGTTGGTCTTGCTGTTGTTGTCGGTGCCCCTGCCTTTGTTGTTATGAGTCTTTCTTTTGTTGATGTGGGTCCTGTAGTCATCATGGAAGTTCCTGCAGTTGTTGGTTTTGCAGTTGTCGTTGATGGTCCTGCAGTTGTTGATGTTGGTCCAGCATTAGTAGTTGTGGGTCCTGCAGTTGTTGTCATAGGTGGAGCAGTTGTAGTTGGTGCAGTAATTGTTGTTGGTTTTGCCGTCATTGTTGGTGTAGCAGTTGTAGTTGGTGCAGTAATTGTTGGTAGTTCTGCCGTTGTTGTTCTTGGTGTAGCAGTTGTCAATGAAGGGCCTGCAGTTGTTGGTGTTGGTCCTTCAGTAGTGGTTGATGGTTCTGCAGTTCTTATTTTGGGTCCTGCTGTAGTAGTTGTGGATGCAGCAGTTGTCATAGTGGGTCTTGCTGTTGTAGTTGGTGGTCCTGCAGTTCCTAGGGTAGCAGTTGTCATTGAAGATGATGCAGTTATTATTGATTGTCCAGCAGTAGTAGATGTTGGCCCTGAAGTTGTTTTAGTCGGTCCTTCTTGACTTATTGTAGGTGCTGCAGTTATTGTCCTATGTGAGGCAGTTGTTGGTGAAGGTCCTGCAATTGTTGTCAGCCCTGCAGTTGTCGTTGATTGTCCTGCAGTTGTTGTTGTCCGTCCAGCGGTAGTCATGGATGGTGCTGAGGTCGTTGCTGTGGGTCCTGCAGATGCTGTTGTAGGTAAAGCAGTTGTCTGTGTTGCAGTTGCTGTTGTAGGTGAATCAGTTGTTTTTGTTTGTCCTGCAGTTGTTGTTGGTCCTGCATTATTTTCTGTGGGTCTTTCTGTGCTAGTTGTATTTTCTGCTGTTGGTATCGTAGGTGGAGCAGTTGTAGTTTTGGGTCCTGTTGTATTAGTTGTGGATGCTGCAGTTGTCATTGTGGGTCTTGCTGTTGTTGTTGGAGGTCCTGCGGTTGTTGATGTGGGTCCTGCAGTGGTTGTTGGTGGTCCTGCGGTTGTTGTTGTCAGTCCTGCTGTTGTTGTTGTGGGTCCTGCTGGAGTAGTTGTGGATGCTGCAGTTGTTGTTTTATGTGAAGCTGTTGTTTTTGGTGGCCCTGCAGTTGTTGTTGTTGGTCCTGTTGTAGTAGTTCTGGATGCTGCAGTTGTTGTTCTTCCTGGAATTGTCATTGTGGGTTTTGCTACTGTTGTTTGTGGCCCCGCATTTGTTGTTCTGGGTCCTGCTGTAGTATCTGTGTATGCTGCAGTTGTTGTTTTAGGTGAAGGAGTTGTTGTCGGTCGTCCTGCAGTTGTTGCTGTTGGTCCTGCATAAGCAGTTGTGTGTTCTGCAGTTGTTGTTGGTCCAACGTTAGTAGTTGTGGGTCCTGCAGTTGTTGTCGTAGGTGGAGCAGTTGTAGTTTGTGCAGTAATTGTTGTTGGTTCTGCAGGTGTTGTTGGTGTAGCAGTAGACATCGAAGGTCCTGCAGTCGGGGGTGATGGTTCTGCAGTTGTTGTTGTGGGTCCTGCTGTAGTAGTTGTGGATGCTGCAGTTGTCATTGTGGTTCTTGCTGTTGTTCTTGTTGGTTGTCCTGAGGTTGTTGATGTGGGTCCTGCAGTGGTTGTTGGTTGTCCTGAGGTTGTTGATGTGGGCCCTGCAGTGGTTGTTGTTAGTTCTGCAGTTGTTGTTGTGGGTGTTGTAGTTGTCATTGTGGGTCCTTCAGTTGTTGATGTTCTTCCTGCAGCAGAAGTTGTGGGTCCTGCAGAGGCAGTGGTTGTTGTCGCTGTTGAAACTGTAATAGAAAACAAACCATTGAGGATGGCTAACATTTATATTTAAGTATATTATCATGAAATGAAACCTTTTTACAATGAGCTGTTGATCAGATTGGACTTTATTAACACAACTGAACCCACCAACCCCCGTTTGTCCCTCCTGTCAGATGCAGCAAATGATATGGCGTCAAGGAGAGAGGTGTCGTCCAATCCCTTGCTCACTTCATAACCCTAGTGTTGTAGTTACCCGCAACAATAGTAGTAGTGTCCACATCAATGAAGGTGATGCCATTGGCTATTGAGTCCAGCAATGTCTGCTCTGCAAGGCTTTCAGTTGGAAGAGGTGATTGTTTTTTGAAGATCAACTTCATGTCCACGAAGACTGATCCTTTACTAGAAACAAAAAGAAGAAAAATATGTTCAAAATGTGTACTCATTTTCATTTTCATACTTATTTCACTATCATCTAACTTGTCTACATTATTTTATGTATTACTTAATTAAAAGTATGAAAGTAATTTCACAATATTGGCTTTTCATCTTTCTGAAAAATAAAGGGTACAAGTGTGTACTTACGCAAAATAATTGATTTTACTCCTGGAAAATGTTCTTGGGAAATTATGTCTGAAGCCTCTGTTGACCTTTTATGAACATAAAATACATTTAAATAAAACAATATTGATTGATATTGATATTCAAATTAAACTGCAGGAATTATGTTTAAATAAAATGATATTGATTGATATTGATATTCAAATTAAACTGCAGGAATTATGTTTTTTCACAGTACACACGTTTTTGAATTTTATGAACATTATTATCTCACCTCTGTTGTAACATTACAATCCAGATCCTGATACACTGACGTAGAAGGATCTAAGTATTCCTTTATAAATGTGCGTTTCATGCTGAATTTCAACTCCATAGATACTTCATTATCTGTAGGGGGCTGAATCTCTGAGGGCCTGCAAGTCACTGTTTCAGTCATTATTGAGTAAGATGTAGTTGTGAGAGCAATAGCAGTAATAGTTTGTGCTGCTATAGTAGTTGCAGAAACTGTGATCCTAGGTGTAGATGAGGGTCCTGTAGTTGTTGTTGATGGTTCTGCCGTTGTTGTTGGTGCATCAGTTGTCATTGATGGTTCTACAGTCACTGTTCTTGGTGGTACAGTAGACTTTTTGGGTCCTGCCATTGTAGAGGTCAGTCCTGCAGTTGTTGTTGTTGGTCCTGCAGTTGTAGTTGTTGTTGCAGCAGTTGATGTAGGTCCTGCAGTCGACACAGTCAGTCCAGTAGTTGTTCTTGAAGGTGATGAAGTTGTTACTGGAGCAGTAGCTGTTAGTGGTGCAGCTGTTGCTGTTGTTGGTCCTGCATTTTTTTCTGTGCGTCTTTCTGTACTAGTTGTGGGTTCTGCTGTTGTTATCGTAGGTGGAGCAGTTGTAGTTGGCGCAGTAGTGGGTGATGGTTCTGCAGTTGGTGTTGTGGGTCCTGCTGTAGTAGTTGTGGATGTTGTGGTTGTTATTGTGGGTCTTGCTGTTGTTGTTGGTGGCCCTGCAGTTGGTGTTTTGGGTCCTGCTGTAGTAGTTGTGGATGCTGCAGTTGTTGTTTTAGGTCCGGCTGTAGTAGTCGTGAATGCTGCAGTTGTTGTTTTAGGTGAAGCAGTTGTTGTTGGTGGTCCTGCTGTTAT